>JAPKLW010002046.1:66900-110405 GCA_026898455.1 Plectranthus barbatus
GAGGTGTCCGTCGATCGACGCCGAGTTCAGAGAGGGGGGAAAGACGTTGTGTTCTTATTCCTTCGAATCCGTTTGTTTACGATTTAGATGTAATGTCCTATATATATATGAATCGTATTGACTCGAGAACCTTATTCGGTTGTAGGAACTTGAACACAAGGATTGAGCGAGCTCATTCTAGCAGGAAAAACATCTAACAAAAGCTGATAACGAGGTGGGAAACTATTTCAAACTATAAATCAAATGCTGTTTTCTTTTCAAAATGTGGGATTAAAATGTTTTACTTTTAAATTGAACTGCTATGCATGTTTTGTGTTGTCATTCGGTCCTCTGTCGTTTCCCGTCGACATAGAGTAAAATAATGAGTTCGGAACCAGTTTCTTATAACTGCGCTAGAACTTCATTAGTAGTATGGGGTAGCGACACCATATGATGGGATTATGAAGATATAAGGGGAACATATTATGAGGTCGGAGATTTGATGATATGATTGTGATGATGTTAAAGAATGATTGTGAATTGTGATTTAATAAGCGATCGGGTCTCAAACAGGATTTCTGAGACTAGTGCACTCTAAATGACAGTAGGTTGAGTGTGTACTCATTCCTTACTAGTCATCGTAACTTGGAAGTCGGCCAGCTTCCAGTTGCAAAACCGAACAGATATGACAACACTAAAAATAATGGGTGTGTGAGTAAAATGATTTGGCTAGCACGGTTTATTTCAACAAAATCCCGTGTTTAGCTGTGTGTGTTGCATAGCATGTTTCATATTTATAATGTAGGTTTTCGGGCACTGTTTCTCATTGGGTACGAAAGTACTCAGCCCCTCGCGATATTTCTAAATCGTGCAGGTTAAGCAGCAGGAATGGAGGTAGCGGGTGTAAGCAGAAGAAGAAGAATAAGTGTTTTTGAGGAAAATGTACAGATCCTGTGACATGTATCTCCATATACATGTCACCATCACGCTACACACACTGTTGCACCTCTCTCTGAAAACCCTTCCCTCTTTTGAATGTTTTAATGACTGAAATTCTGTTTAAATTTTCAGACTCGAATGATTATTTCAACGGTTAAACTATTTTATATTTGAAATTGAAGTCTCTTTCTTATTTGCATATTTGAATTGCACATCAAAAACCTGAAACATCAATTTAACGCGGCTCCATATTGGAAGGTCAGATGGGGGCGTTACACTACTCGCATTGATATCTATGTCATTTAGAAACAGGATAATTATTTAAGGACGAAGGGAGTATAATATTTGATTCTATTTTTACTCTAAGCATGATTTTCTCTTTGCCATGCCACCTCTGTTGCCGTCCTCCACGGCCACCAAATCTCATTCGCTCCCTTTATCAACTATGATTCATATGATCAATACAATATCACTTAAAAATATTCTAATATTTCACCCTCACAGAATTAATTTAGTGATTGGAAACATTAATGTATTTTTCATAGTTGACCAATGCAGTATGGGTACATAATTGATAATCTTCCAAATGTTAAGCCAATTTATCTATCAACCCCTAAATTTACCTCAATTTTTTTAGGAAATTTTTACCCCAATATTTGACAAATTTAAAAAATTGCTCCAAATTTTCTGAATTATATTATACCTAATGTTTGATAAAGTAAGAAAATTTACCAGCTAGGGTATTTTTAACAAATAAAAATAAATATCATGGCAAGATTTATAATATGAAAAAAACTGAAATAAATTTCTCTAATTTGTCAGATATAGGGTATAACCCTAACAAAAATTAGTTTTCCCTAGTTATTTTTATTTGATGATATATGTATATCTGGAAATTTGAAATAATTAGTATACGTAGTGTAACTTTCCAATTTAACCTAGTTAAAGACTTCCAGCCCATATTTCTCACAATATTGGGCCATAACTATTTGGATCAGAAGGTTGGCCCAAAAAATCAAACTGCTGGGCTAAGTTTAAAACAGCAGATAATATAAAGCAATTTCTAAATAGTGTACGGCCCATAAATTAGTCTCAAATCTTGGCATACATACAACATACCTAAAATGTTCACATCTACTTAATGTTAAAAGGTTTCATTTTTTGAATAGTTATAGATTAGAATTTATGGCTGCATATTTTAAGTTTAGTCATCATACTAGTCAAGATTCACACAATCTAATTTATCTCTCATGTATAGTTTTTAGATCAATGCAGACATCGAAAGACAACTTGATTGTCAAAAATTTCAATGTCACAAAAAAAGACAAAAATTGGCAAGAAAAGGATGTCCCATAAAGATTTGTGCAAGAAACTAAGAGGGTCTCTTTACTATTTGCATAGAAAGAAACGTAACAATGGGGCATATTGTTGTACATCTTTTTGTCATGTCATAGAGTTAATTCCATCATATCATATCCAAATTATGTGACAAGGTATATAATGTATATTCTCATTCATAATTCATTTATTTAATTGATGAATTACCAGTTTGCTATATATGACTGACTACTATGTAATGTAATAAAACAAAATAAAGTAGAGATAGGATAATATGAAAGTAAAACAAGAATGATTGCAAAATTCTCTCTCTCAAAGGTGTATGATTTGGTCCGAAGCATGCCATGGTTTGTGGCCTACCAAGTTATGGTGGCATTATAAATATATAGATATATGCTATTTCAAGAATTTATGTTCATTAAAAACCATACATATATTAGAAAGTACTAAATTGAATTTGCAACTTTTGGAGGTGAATGTAACCCCAGAAAGGAACATGTGTTGATGAGAGATAAAGTGTGAGTGTCATACATCTTAGTGTTTCATGATTTTACCCTTTTTATTACCCAACCTTTGCCACTCTCTGATTGCCCTTTCTTGGCAACATGAAACATTGTTCACACTCAACCACTACACCATTTTGTTTAATTTTTAATTAAACCCAATCTACTGTTTTTTTAAAAAAAATTCATTTTGAAAAATTATGTAAAGATTATAGTGCTTATTATCAATAGATTATTATTATTATAATATATTTGTAAGAATTAATTTAGAGTTTGTTCAAGTGTAATTACTTCTCCCTCTCTCATAAGCCCATTTGCTCAGTTAATCTTTGGTGGGCCTTTGTCCCAAAATAGAATTATTAGGTTAGGATTATTATTTGAAAACAATCATGTAAAATAGTAGCCCACTTTTTAGGTATGAAATGATTCTCTTTCTTTTTTTCTTTTTTAAATTGATGAGCCGGAAAATTATAATTCACACTTGTTTTCTTTTACCACCTCAACTCTATGAAATCTATATCTATATAATTATGCGCCTAATGGTTTCTTTTTTAAGAAATGATTTATAATATTTAATTAGAACCGAAAAATGATTCTAATTTGAGCCTCTCATTCATTTAGAAATGAGAAATATTATAACACTACAATTAGTGGCGGATCCAGAAATTTTTTTCGAGGGGGCTGAAATATTTTTTTCGCCTTCACCTTAACTTCAATCAATTTATATCATCTTTTTCCTTATTTCCATCCATTTTTTCTTCTATAGGAGGGGGATATACCATAAGAAACCGGATCATGATAAAAAAAACCAAATCATGATACTAAAAGTCGAAAAAAAAATCGGGTTAGCCCCCAAGCCCCTACATAGATCCGCCTCTGACTACAATACCCTTAATGAATGTTTGTTGCTATTGCTATTGAACATTTCAAATACAAATCACCTTTCATATAATTTCTACCCACAAAACAATGCAAAGTCATTATTCCAAATCACCAAGTTCATGTCGCATTCCAAATATAGGTGACAATGTCACACAAGATTTCCAAAACAATAATGACATATATATATATCATATATGATATATGTATGTATAATGTATGTATGAGTTGGACTATTGGAAAGGGAAGGTTGGTATTAATGGGTGAGTGGTGACAATCGAATTTTGGCGGATTAATAGATGTGAAATTGTGTATATCTCCTAAGTCAAGATTCTCAAGCCTTGTGTCTCAACCCTTAACCAAATTTCATGCCTTTCCGTCTTTTCTTTTTTCCCCTTTTTAACATCCATTATATTTTGGCCTCCATGGTGCTCCACTTATAAACTAAATCACTATTTTATTTACTTCTTTATTAATATTTTATTTCTTCTTAACAAATTTGGGTCCTTCAAATATGGATAAATCAACTCATTCTTTAATGTTCGATACCTAATCAACCTCAACAAGAATATAAGTAGCCAACACTATTCATTGATTGTGTGTTTTGTATAGAAAAGAGTATTGTTATTGACATATAAATACTAATATAAAATATGTTCAAAGTAATTTGAAGCATTCGATATAGAAACATTATAGTTTATGCACATGGTAATTATGGCGTGTTGCTTAAGGTTTTAGGTTTAACAAAATGAACCCACTATGTTTATCGGCGAAGTTTCGTTTATAGCTCATAATTATACTTTGTGCACCAATCAAAAGCAATTATTTTTAACTAATTTAATGGTATTATTGTTTCTTTAAAGATTTAATCAAACATTCATCAAACAAGAACCAAACATATATTTTACGACCTCATAAAATATGATCGAGCTTTCATGATTTTTAAAACCTGACAATTGCAATTTCCAATTCAGAGTCCGGAATCGTAATGAAAGATCGTACTTATGATAAGAAGTCATATATTCAAAATTTTCTTATAGACATACGAATGGATAAATTGAAATAAATGCATTTATTTTTATTAAACATGGATGGTGAGGCAATTTTTCAGATTATCTTGTAAGTGTGATTAGCCATATAGGACATTTAAAATCTTACAAAATTAAAAATAAAATTAAATAGTGCATATAGGCAATAATAACAGTTGTGAGTATAACCTTATACGGTACGAACACCAAAGCAGATCTTTTTAGTTTAAAATAAAATAAGAGATGAGGGATTCTGAAAATTACATTTGAATATAATGTGTATACATAATTCGTATTTTGAATTGAAAGTGTAAAGCTCAAACCTAGGGTATAATCGAACCGAGTCGAGCCGAGTACTGTCGTGTTTAAGTTTGACTCGTTTAGTATCGAGTCGATCTTTGAGCTTTTTTGTTGAACATTTAGAAGTTTACGAACTTTATCGAGCCTTAATCGAGCTTAAACGGACTTTCCAAATTTGGAATATATTTAAAATATGTATTATTATTTGAAAGAAAAAGTTATTTATCTTTAAATTAATATCATATTCATACTCAAATTCTAAATATTCTCATTATTAGACAGATTTATCATTATTTTTACCCTTAAATTCTGAAAGATAATACTTTTACAAAATTAATTATTTTATATTTCTTACTAATTTTAGCTAACGAGCTTGCTTACGAGCTCACGAGTCGAATATTATGATACTCAAGTTTTATTCGTTTAATAAATGAGCTTCTCTAAACAAGTTCGAACGAGCTTTTATCGAGTCAAGATTCAAGTAGCTCACGAACAATTTAACTCATTTACAGCCTTACTCAAACCAATGATAAAATACCGTACCGCAAAACTGAAAAAATAGAATTCATTATTAGTTTATAGTAGAAGTGATTATTAATATAAGCTAAATATAATGTCATAATTCTGCGAAGCTTTTGTTTCACCAATAGGCTGAAGCTTGAAATAATCAAGAATCTTCACTTTTTTCAGTTGGAAAAAGTTTCTTTTATTAAATTCTTGGTAGAAATCAAACTGTACTTTTTTCTAGATTTAGACTAAACCTGGGTCAAAAAATTATTAAACAATTAAGATTTTTAAGAAAATCTCGTTGCAACTGGTGGGCTTTAATTTTACATAATATATACAAGTTTGTTGAAAATTAACGCAATAAAAAACAAAATCAAGAATATAAAATGCAAAAGCATCAAATTAATTAATAAATGATTTTAAGTTATCTCGACTTAATATATTTGACAAAAAAAAAAACATACTAATTTTAAAAAAATATCAACGCATTTCCCCAGTCAACAAAATAATAATAAAAAAAATTACATGAAGATAATTTAATTTGCAGTTAAATAAAAAATATGAAGAAATTCCAAAAAGTGCACTAACTCATGTGCATCCAACTAGTGCTCCATCTTTTGATGCCTTCTCCCCCAGCTTTCTTTATTTTGCTCAACAGAATCACATCTGTTCAAACACACCACTACCATGCACAATTTTTTCTCAATGCTATATTACCGGGGCGAATGTAAAATTCGAGTATATTATTAGGGCTTAGTCCAATTTATGAAGTTCAAAATTTTAATTTTTTTATGTGTATCAAAAAATTTTGGGACGAGCGCCCACAAGACTTCAAGTAGCTTTGCCCTGATAATCGAAGATCATAAAGTTGAATTCCATAACACATAATCAATAAGCTATTAAATCATGCCCTTAAAATTAGTATGAATTACTTATTTCATATAATTTACAATGTGTTAGTGAATGGAAGGTAGGAATAAAATTTCAAACATATGTGGGATTTTTATTTTATAATGATTTAGGGTGATTTACCGAGGCATAGTAGTAGAATAGAAGCATCATTATTTTCACAAACATCTATGTAATTAGAGTCTTTTTGTTCAATACATTATAAATGTGAATATTATTTTTAAAAAATTAAATAAAAAAAAGTGCAGACAATGACTGGGTTTGTCAGCTAATCACTGTCAGAGAGACTGTAATTTGAACTGGTGTACATTGAACGACAAAAGAATAGAATTATAGAACTCGAGGTTACGCATCTCATTTTTATTTTTATTTTTTGTGTATCTCTACCATAAAAATATAAAATTTACAGTATTTTACTACCGCCCATGGATAAATATTAAATATTGGACCCCATATATCTACCAATTTTGTTTTAGAATAATATATCTTAAAAGGGAATTTTATTAAGGAAAAATATATAAATATATCTCAAACTTTGAATGAGTTCCCAATTTTATTACAAATTTTTAAATATAACAATTTGAATGAGTTCTCAATTTTATCTAAACTTTTAAATATAATAATTTTAGGCTTAAACTTTGAATTGTTCCCAATTTGATCCCAAACTTCTAAATACAATAATTTCGGCCTAGACTTTAAATTTATTCAAACCATTCAATACTTAAATATCGAAAATCTTACTTAGACACAAATGATTACACGTCATTCACAAAAATCCTACACGTACAATAATCTTCCATGTCATTCCATAACATTCAAGAAATCTTTATTAAGAACAAGAAATTTTAGACGAATATATTTTTATAAAATTCATGATATCTTTATTAAATATAAAGAGTTTTAGAGTAATATATTTGATAAAATTATTAAGAAATAATTTAATTTTATGTCTTTGTTCATTTTAATATGAAAATAATATTTAAATTATTATTTTAAGTCTTAGTTTAAAATAAATTGTTCTAAAAAATAATATTGTTTTATAAAATTATCTTAATTTGAAAGTAGAATAATGAAGATTAATAAAATATGATATGTAATTATTTGTATCCATGTAAGATTTTCAATTTTAAATATTGACCAGTGGAAAAAATTTAAAGTTTAAGTCGAAATTGTTATATTTAAAAGTTTGGGATAAGATTGAGAATTTATTCAAAATTAAACTTTATACTGCTATATTTAAAAGTTTAGGATAAATTTGGGAACTCATTCAAAGTTTGAGATAATTACTAAATCAACCATATGATCTATTTGTAAATTGTTAGTATTTAAACTACTTGATGAGGAACTGATTGTTAGTGAAATATAAATTCTATTATAGTAAAAATTTAAATATTATCACACACACACACACAAAAAAAAAAGGAACCCGTAGTTTAAGGTTAGTTGCATTTCTAACCTTTGTATTTGATTCAATGGTGCATAATGCATTGTGTGAACATAAAAAACACACATAATAGAATAAGACTAAGATTTGATTAATATAAGAAGAAGAGTATAAGAATGTAATGTGTGAATAGAATCATAAAAAGAGGAGAGAAAATAAATGTGTAATATCACTTAGAAATGCCCACTCTCCTAGTATAGGGTGGTGATATTAGGGCATTGAGAAATGAGAAAAGACACCAACATTGCAAGAATTTTGTCCAAAAGCCACAACTGAAAAGCCTTGGAATGGCAAACTCATCATACCCCTAAGGGGACACAAATGGAATTGACATTGGACCACCTTGGACCATTCATCTATACATATACATACAAAGCTATGGTATATAATTCCCATCATTCACTAATGTATAAATTATAATCTATACTCCTTAAAGAGTAAATACATCTTCATAATCTAATCTAGCAATATAAAAATAACAATATGATATAGTGATATCAACCCTTTTTATAAGGACTACGAATTTGAATTTTCAGATGATCTTAATTAAAAAGAAAAAAAATAGTAACATATGTAATTATTTCCAAGATTGTTATTTTGGAGTTGTGGCATGAGCTATAAATCAAGATGCCTTGAGGCATTAGTCATTTAGGTTTAGCTTTGGAAGATGATTAGTTAGATGAGGAGGGGTTTAGGGGCTCAAAGCAATCTTTGTACCTCCCCAAGAAAATAGGGGACATTATAGAATTTGGCAATATTATGGAATTTATGCCCAACAAAAGAAGAAAATTAATATAGTATGTAATGAATGGTTGTCTCCAATTTTCAATTTTATTTATAATTAGTGTTACTATAATCATATTAGCACATGCATTATAGGCATAGCCTATGCTCATTGATGGTGTAAGCATGACATTATCAATAGTAAGCTTATATATTTTATTATATTGATATATAATTCTAGTATGCAATAATTTGAAATTCACTAATTAAAATAATTATTACAAAATGCAATTTGATAGTTTTTTATACGAAAAGGAACTGACAATCATAGATTATGTAAATATACAAAATTATAAAAACATAATGTTGTCATCTAGTTGAACAAATCGAAACTTGTTCAAGTGAAAACTCCTATTGTTACAACTTTACTCATTTATACTAATGATTAAAATATTGTTAGAGGATAAGGCAAAAAAATATAGATAGATATTTCTCAACTAAGAGAAAATGTTGTTAGAGTATTTAAATACATGCAAACAAATTTTATTAATGATAAATATAACTATTTATTATTGTTTAATATTAAAATTCACGGTCCATCTAATCATTTGGAGGAAAAGGGCCACTAGAAGTATTCATTATTAGTGTCGAGAGACACTTAATCACAGTAAAAAAAAAAAGAAAGATATTTTACCACATTCTTCTTTCTTTTTTTAATAGAGAGTACAATCTCTAGATCTTTCGTTCAATTCATTCATTCAAATATAGGAGAATTTTTTCAAAGGGACTTTTTTCATTTTTTTTAAAAATTTTTTTGTGAAGAACGAGTAATTAATTCGTCTAGGTTCTAATATTTGCTGTTTTAATTTTTCTCCTTTATTCTTTTGGATATTTTTTTTTCTTTTTTCTTTTGTTTTAATTAGTCGTTAGGATGTAATAATAATATGCTTACTCACGATTAAACTAATTCCCAAAACATTAATTTTAATGGAAACACTTCAATAATTTCACAAAAAATTGTAAACACAATTTCAACTAAACTTACTCATATACTATTCAAGTGCACGAATTTGTTGAACTATAACTATTTATATAAATCGAGTCAATTTTATACACCTAATTCATATAAATACAAAAATACATCACCGAAAATATAAAATACTGGAGTAAGTGTGAATCAAAATCATGAAACACACATACACAGTTGACTCTCAGATTTTATTTTTATTTTTAAAAGAATTAGATTACCAACCAGATAATTGAAAAGGAAAGAAAAACCAGAAGTAAATTTTTTTTTTTTTTTAATGTAGAATAAAAAAAGTAAACGAAGTGAAAAAAAGATTAACGTGTGGCCCAGTGGGCCCGTGGTCCTGACCCGACACAGATCCTGCGGTGGAGAGAGACTCCTGTTCTTTATGATAAAACTTAGATTTTAAATTGTAGATGCTGAATCAAATATTAGATATTTTATTTTATAATATTAAAATATAATTTAAAAAATTATATATTTAGCATATTTATAAAATCTTAAAATAAATAAAAATATATCAAACACAAAGTCATATTATTTAAAATTGTCTCATATTATGTTTATATTGTTTTAAAAAAAGTAACTATAATAAATTAATGAGGTACAATGTCTCAAAAAGTGATAAATTTTTTTTGTATTTTTATTATATATATATATATATATATATATGTATGTGTGTTATAATATTAAAAATAATAAACAAAATAAAAATGGATGTAATTGGCGAAATAAAATATTTTTTTCCAATATTGTGGTATAGTATATATTCCCTCCGTCCCTTGGCATTAGTCCCATATTCCTTTTTCGTCCGTCCCAACTTATTAGTCTCATTTTCTAAAATGGAAAAAAATCTCCTCACACCAATAAAATATTAATTACACTACACTCACAAATATTGATAACTGTACCAAAAGCAAATGAGATTAATGTCAAGAGACGGAGGGAATATGTAAATAATACATATTCATTACTCACCGACCGTGGGTATATTTTAATGTATCCGCGAATAATGCGATAATATAATATTGGTGATAAAATTAAGTTTAATTTTTACTAACATCAATGTTATATTATTACATTATTCGTGGATACATTAACACATATACCCTGGCAAGTGACTTTTTTTTTAATGTTATATAGATGTGCAAAATTAGAGAGAGAAAGTGAAGGGTAGTCTGGGTATTTCAGGCGAGGACAACAACTTCCACTATTGGGCAATAAGCCTTTTTTTCACAGGGTGGTACAGCCTCTGAATCCCTGAATTCTAATTCTGACTCTGATTTAGTCTAGGAGTGGCAAAATTGGAATTACAGTCCTATGATTATGTAAGAATGTCTATCCAACCCAATTATTATTCCATGTAATCAATTTTTTTAAAAAAATGGTTGTCAAATCTGACCTTTTTTTTCCCCGTAATTTGTAATATACATGGGTATTTTGGAGTTATGTGGTCACTTGCCCTCTGAATATTGTCTCCGTTGAAAAAATAAATTCACACAAATTGATTTTCACAAAATTCTATGATTTAAATGTATATTTAAAAACTTATTTTAAACAGAATTTGACCGAAAATTATTTTAACTTTAGTTTTGTAGGCTTAGCTTCACACACACACACACAATATTATGTTGAAGGGCAACCACTTGTTGGTTATACTTATCTATGGATCACAAATAATTTTGAAGGAAAAAGTTAGATTATCTTTTTGATCAATCAAAAGTATTTTATGCTTAGGTGTATACTTTTTGTTTTTCTCATAATCATCAAGATTTGAAAGAGGGATCAAATTGTGAAATTACTTTTTTTTTTTTAAAGATATCACTCCACTCCAATTAGACCATGTTTCTTGTATTTGTTCTTGGCTTAAAACAATTGCAGAGATTCTTTGTAACATTCCAAAATACAGACACAAAATTCTGAATATCTGACTGCCTTCGGCCTTCCCCCTGAATTTAGTTGAAAAAATACACACACATTAAAAAAAAAGCAGACAAAAAACTATCCCCACCCCGTAATCAGTGGCAGCCATGGCAATTCCATCAAAACTCAAGCCCTGTTTCCATCACCCACCTCTCATTGGTTAATCATAATGGCGCATTTTAGCACACTCCCCCCATCATCTTCTCTTCTGCTGTGAGAAAAGGGAAAAAAAGAAAGAAAGAAAGAAAGAAAGCAAGCAGCGCATAAAAGCCATCATTCTTCCACACTTCGACCCCAGCACAAGAAAACTCAAGCTCCACATTCTTACGCACACTACACACACACTCAGAGTGATATCCAACCACAACTCCCACCACCAAGCCATAAAGTTCTGATCTTTACTCCCCAAGCTCGATTTTCCGACCAAAGGAACAACTTCAATTCCCACATTTCTTGCCTGCATTTTGCGATGGAGAAAGTTGTTTTCGCGGTTAACTGCGAGCTTAAAGCTTGTGGGATAGTGTAGAGTTCTCCGTGTTCTCCAGTCTCAACTTGGAAAAAGAAGATTCTTTTTCCTCTTCTACTCTCTGTTCTTGCTCTACCCTTCCACTTTCTCTCTCAAGAATGGCCTGCAAGCGCGTGATAGCAGAGAACTTGGATCCGGAGAGGAAAAGGAGTGGTGGGTTGAGAACTAAACAAGCTGGACGTGGTTCTTGCAGAGGAAGTTAGACTTAAGGCCTCAAGAGATATCGGGCAAGCGTTTTTCCTTGTCTGAAAAATTATCACATACACCTTTCTCCAAACCCTTTTCAACAATCAATCATTCGGTGAATCTCTATCTATAGAGAATTTCTGCACTGGGTGCTCATTCGGTGCATGTTGCTCTGCGCTGCTACCGCTCCATTAAATCCAACTACTTGCGATGGGGTATTTGTTGAAAGAGGGCTTGAAGACTCTTTGCGGAGTTAATCAATGGTCTTATGCTGTTTTCTGGAAAATTGGTTGCCAAAATCCCAAGTAAGATTGTCAAAAATCGCACCTTTCCCCCCTTTGAAATGAATAATCAAGGGAAATATTCTTTTACTTTTGCAATCTTGGTGAGGGAAACGTAAGCATAAAAGGCTAATATTTTCATATAACACGGTCATTTCTGTTGGTGAATCATACTTTTTGATGTATTTTTAAGTGAATTCTCCATTTGTGCTTTTCGCATTTGAGTGTAGTGATTCCCTTGGAATTTTGAGAAGTAAAAAAGATGAATTTTTCTGATAATGGATCTTTCATAAATCCTTCTATCCCACAAGATTTCTTTCTTCCCCTTGACTAAATTGAAAATGATGTGTTTTGTTTGATCCGTGACTCTTGGTTTAAATAAGTTGTTTGTGTCTGATAAAAGTTGCCTAATTTATTAGTAATCAAGATATGATTTGACGGGTAACATATTTATTGAACGTGTAGATCTCTCTTTCTCTTCATCTTGCTTCGTGATCTGATATGCAATAACTTCCGATTTCAGTAAGTTTGGAGTTTTCTGGTTGGTCAATTTAGTTTGTCTTGGAGAATCTCAGTGAAGGAAAGGGAAAAAAAAAGGGTTGGTTATAGTTGATGAAAGCCTCTCTCATGTTATAATTTCCTGTTCCTTGATTCTGATGTTGTCCTTGTTTGCATCTATTTGTACTATTCCTTGTATGCTCCGATTTCTTGTTTGTTTCCCTTATTTTTTTCCTTCCTTCTTTCTTGTGAAATGTATCATCATATGTTTTGATTTCGCAGGCTTTTGATCTGGGAAGAATGCTACTATGAGCCTGCATCGTGTTCAGGGCATTCAGACGGCTTCAATGCTTCTTGGATGCCGGCTGAAGCTTCTAATCCTCAGGCCGGAGACAAGGTGCATTTGCTTGTGAACAAAATGATGATGGACAGCCATGTTAATATTGTAGGAGAAGGGTAAAAAACAACTAAAACCTCAGTAATTTTGGTTTTTACCATCTGAAGAAGCTGTTTTAACACTAGCAACTTGTCTGATTTTGGCTCAGATTAGTTGGAAGAGTTGCTTTTACAGGAAACCATCAATGGATCCTATCTCAGACTTACTGCGGAAACTCTCATCCACCAGAGGTATGATATCTTTCACTCCTTGTAAATGTGGCCCAACGGTTGTTATCTCATTGAATTTACTGTACAATGCTTTGGCATATTATTAGGTTGTGAAAGAGGTTTGCCAACAATTTTCAGCTGGAATGCAGGTAGAGATTATCACTGTCTTAAGTTTTTTCTTGTCATGTTTCACTTTCTCATCAAAATCTGGTTTCTTAGTTCTGTTTTTATTATTCTTGATCAGACAGTTGCTGTTGTTCCTGTCTTACCACATGGTGTCGTGCAATTTGGTTCATGCATGACAGTAAGTTTGTTTTTTGCATGATTTCTCTTATGGATGTTGTTGCAGCCAATTCATCTGAATGAATGTGTCTGTCATTACCAGGTAATGGAGAATCTGGGGTTTATTAATGATGTAACATCATTGATACTTCAGCTAGGATATGTTTCTGGCGCATTGTTGTCACCGAATCATGCTCCGACGACTCTGGTTCCAACCGGAGCCTCGCCTTTTCAGTCGAACACACCTGGCTCGTTGGATGCTTATAGTTATGCCCAACAAATCCAATACGAGCTGCAGTTAAATGGTGCCGCCTCAAACTCAAACTCTGATGGAATGATGCACCAAGAATCAAGAATCGCCATGCCTGTTATAAATGGTGTGGCAAAAGCTGAAGTTATCACCTCCAATGCTGAGCTATGGAAGAACCAGAATTCCTCTATGAACATGCCAAGATTGAACAGCAGCACAGTTAGAGGCACTGGACAGAAAATCTTGCCAGCTAATGTGATGCATGGACTAGTAGCAAATCCTGGCTCGAGTTATTGTGCTCACGACGGATCTGTTCCTCAACCGTCTGTTGAAATATGTGACGGTGGGATGAGCATGAGTTATGTTTCAGATTCAAAATGGCCAGCTGGTGGAAACACTGATTCCAGCCATCCAACATCCAGTGAGCCTAAAAATGAGATGTTTTGTAACTCTATTTCAGCCGACTGTTTCGCATCTAATCCTTTGCTTGCTTATACTTCCGATACCAAGCTTCACGACATGGATAGAAAGTTCGGAGAAATTGAGTTGCAGGACTGCAAGAAAGAGATGAGAGGCCATGACATTCCTCCGCCTCAATTCAGTGAGCATCTGAATATGGTTGAGCTTTTTCCTGGTTTTGTGCAAGATGATGTGTTTGTCCAACCTGAGTTAGGTGATGACTTGTTCGACATTTTGGGATCCGATTTCAAGAACAGATTACTGACTGGCTGCTGGAATAGTAGTCTCAGCAATGAATCAGCCTCAAGCATGCAAAGTTGGGATAGTAGAAATAGCCAGCCACCTAAGAGGAGTAATCTTCTTGCTTCTTCAGAGTTGTATTCTGCTGGCCAAGCAAACTCAGAGAGTGGGATTTTCTCCTCGGCTAGCGCTGACCATCTCTTGGAGGCGGTGGTTTCAAAGATTCAACCTTGTAGCAAGCAGATCATGGATGACAACGTTTCTTGCAGAACCACATTGACAAATACTAGAAGCTCCTCAGTTCCCAACACATCACTTTCCTATGGTAGATTGGGGGTTTCTGACCACATGGAGGGGGAATTATACGGTGTCCCAAAATATCTAGCAAAGGCAGGTGCAATGAGTTCTTCTAGTAGCTTGTTGAAGAAGAGATCTTCCAAGGAGGAATCAACATCTTATTCACAGGGAAGCTCCATGTACGGGTCACAGATAAGCTCATGGATGGAGAAGGATCAAAAAGCAAAACCATGCAACAGCGTGTCCATCTCCAAACCCGAAGAAACAGGCAAAGCAAACCGCAAGCGCCTTAAACCAGGAGAGAATCCGAGGCCTAGACCGAAAGATCGCCAGATGTTCCAAGATCGTGTGAAGGAGCTGAGGGAAATAGTCCCCAATGGTGCAAAGGTGAGACCATCAATCAACATCAGAGAGTTGCACTGCATTTCTTGATTTTTGTGATTTTGCTGTTGACACTTGCTGCTTTGTTTAACAGTGTAGCCTTGATGCTCTGCTGGAGAACACCATCAAGCATATGCTTTTCTTGCAAAGTGTCACCAAGCATGCAGACAAGCTAAAGCAAACCGGCGAGTCTAAGGTGCTCATACTCTTCTTCGAATCACATAGTGAAAAACTCACTTCAAATACTGAAAATGTGAAACACTGTTTTCATCAGATTATAAGCAAGGATGGAGGTTTGCTTTTGAAAGATAACTTTGAAGGAGGAGCTACCTGGGCGTATGAAGTTGGCTCACAATCTATGGTCTGTCCTATAATAGTGGAGGATCTTAACCAGCCTCGTCAAATGCTAGTTCAGGTTAGTCTCTCTCAAATCCATTTCTTTAAACTTGACAGTTATGCATCCAACATGGCTTCCTTTAAACTTTCTTGAGACAGATGCTCTGTGAGGAACGAGGTTTGTTTCTGGAAATCGCGGACATAATCCGAGGACTCGGCCTGACCATTCTGAAGGGGGTCATGGAGACAAGAAACGACAAGATCTGGGCCCGTTTTGCTGTAGAGGTATGTGATGTGATCCCCTGCTCTTCACCTCCCTCGTGTCTGCGTATAATAACTCAGTCTACCGCGCTTTCACAACAGGCAAACAGAGACGTGACGAGGATGGAGATCTTCATCTCATTAGTCCGTCTGCTGGAGCAAAGCTCAAACGAAAACGCGATGACTGCTAGGCCCGTAGCTTGCAGCGAGGATTACATCTTGTCTGGATGTGTTAAGAGCGAGTGAGAAGCTCGCCATGACTAACATGTTGTGAAGAAAATCTGGGGCTTGTAGTTGTAGCTGTAGTTGTAGTTGTGTTAGTTGGGTGCATGGTTGAGGTTGTAGATGAGGGAGAAACTGCAAACTGGTTTTCATAGCTTTTGGATTTGGATTAGTGTATATTGTGATTTTAAGCAATGAAATGTGATGATTAGGGGGGCCACATCATGATGTGGAGAATGTGCCTGCCAACCATATAGCAAATAGCAAATATGAGAAGCCCAAGCAAGGAAACCACCTCAGAAGTATAGGGTGGAAATAATGATCACACAATGCAAATATTCACCTAATAATATCTGATATTCTTAGTAAAGCCTCCAAAACATAAGAAGCCTTACCAGATTCAAACTGCTGTTTTTTGGAAACTTACAAAAAACTCTTTTACCTCTCCCTCCTTCTCAGAGATTCTGAACCCCATCTTTTCACTGAACCTTGTACGTGTTTGGTACAACCCCAAAACGCCAGACCTTTTCACAAATGAACGAATTCTATGGTCATATTCTTAAGCACTATGTTGCTATATAAATCACAGCAGCCATACACCTCTCACAGCATTGCCTGATCTGATTTCTGCTTCCTTCATCCCTTGGGAGAGACCTGTCACAGTTGTGGCAATCAGAGAACAGCAATGGAGCTAGAAAAGGCAGAAAAACCAGGCAATCTAGTTAGGGGATGGCTGTGGTTCAAAGATATTCCATCAAGGGTACATGCTAAACTAATCGAAGTTGGTTGGCATGCAGTAAAGATGGTGGAGGATGATCCAAGAAGATTGATCCATTCCCTCAAAGTTGGACTTGCAGTCACATTAGTATCATTGTTGTACTACTTCCAGCCTGTGTACAACAGCTTTGGTGATTCTGCAATGTGGGCCGTGATGACTGTGGTCGTCGTCTTCGAATTCTCTGTCGGTATGTCTCCACATTCCTCAAACATCTCAAGAATGTCCTAACACAGACCAAAATGTTGTTTTTATAGGTGCAACGATTGGGAAAGGCTTCAACAGGGGATTAGCAACCTTAGCAGCTGCTGCGCTCGGTCTCGGAGCTCATCACTTGGCCAATCTAAGTGGGAAACCCAACGAGCCATATTTGATTGGAGTACTCGTCTTCATACAAGGTACATGTTGCTCATCTGCAGCAACAGCAAGATCAACACAACTATTCAAGTTCTTGATTCCCATTACTAACACATAACCTACCATTGCAGCTGCAGCCACGACTTTCATTCGATTCTTCCCCAAAGTGAAGGCCAAATATGACTACGGGATGCTGATATTCATCTTAACATTCTGCCTAGTTTCTGTATCTGGTTTTCAGTCGAATGAAATTCTAAAGTTGGCGCATACAAGGCTAATCACCATACTCATTGGTGCATGCACTTGCCTGGCTGTTTCCATCCTCATCTGCCCTGTCTGGGCCGGCGAAGATCTTCACATATACGTGGCTCGAAACATAGACAAACTCGGAGATTTCTTTGAAGGTAATTCATGATCACTCACTTACAAAGGCAAGATCATAATCCATTCACATTCAATGCAGCATGCAATTCACGGATAGAGATGACAAGGCCCTCTACGATCAACCTAAACAGTATTCTGGTCGATTCCAAAAGCAGGGAGGAGGCCTTGGTGAGTGAAACAATTTCACATTTACTAATCTACAAGTGTATAAGTTGCAATTGCAAAACTCAATTTTGACAGGCTAATTTAGCTGAATGGGAGCCAGGGCACGGTCAGTTCATGTATCGGCATCCATGGAAACAATACCTAAAAATCGGAAACTTGACTAGGCAGTGTGCCTGCCGCCTTGAACCCCTCAACGGCTACTTAAACTCCAAGTTTCAGGTATATCTCACTCACTTATTCACCTACTGTAGCATTGATTCACAATTCCGTCCCAAAATTGATGGCATGAAATAACAATTGCAGGCACCGCCAGAAATCCAACGGGCGATTCAGGAGGGTTTTTCAGAATATGGGAAAGCGTTAAAAGCCGTAGCATGGGCAGCTGAAATGATGGTGACGCCAACATCTCCAAATCCACACATCGCAAAACTAAAAACCGCGTCCAAGAAATTGAAAACTCTACTGGAATCGGGTGCTTTGGGAGATGGTGATGACATTCTGCAGATAATACCGGTTGCAGCAGTCATGATCGATACGGCTTCCTGCGTGGAACAGATGGCTGATGCGGTAAGCGAGCTGAGTTTCATGGCGGATTTCAAGAGCAGGAGCGGGAATAGAGTTGAAGGAGAATCGGAAATGGGGAAGGAGAGAAAGTCGAGTGTAGAGATCGGAGCGGCGGAAATCCCAAGTTTGTGCATTACGATTGATGGAGGGGATAGCGTAGCCGTTGAATTAGGAACTCAATCTTCTTCTGAAGCTGGCGACCAGATTTTGATGGCATAAAATTAACGCAGCTGAGTCGGCCAATTTTGAAGCAAACATAGTTTGTGGAAAATGAAATTAAGGAATCATAAGCTATGGCGTAAACAAAGGGATTTGATATGATCAGTCAGATTTGTTTGTTTCTGCAATTCTGAAACCACCACGATCGTGAGTACAGAAAAAAGCCGCAGCTGTTACGAGCACCACCAGGCGTTGCCGTAGCGCCGATAAACTTCAATTCGCTGGCCGCAAATCTGAGCTAAGTCGAGGATTACTTTTGTGAATTGCCAAATTCTCTATCTTACTTTCATGATAAAAATAAATTCTTGACAAAAAATAAAAAAAAAAATCAATTTCTTGAAGTTTGGAAATATGTAAAAATGGTGGAAATTGTGTGCATGTGGGAATGCCGACAGGATTTGTGTGAAGATGATTTTGGTGTACAAAATTTTGATTTATTTATAATTGTTAGTGTCCGATAATCCCAATATTATTATTATGATATTATCTATTTTGTATATCACAAATTTCACAGTTTTTGGATTAGCAAACTTAATATCCCACTTTTGAAATATAGAAATAGTTCTTTGTTAGGGATAAGCATTAGATGGTTTGATTTGAAAACCGAACCGAACCCGCAAAATTATAAATCACAAAATTTTGAAAATTCAACTCAAATTGCCAGATAGAATCCTACAAATCGAATCATCGATTTTGATTTGGTTTCGGTTTCAACCTAAAATTTCCACATTTTTCAATAAATTGCTAAATTAAAATAGTTTAATGCAATACAAAAATCATAATATGCAAATCTAAATGTAATAAAAAAAAATTGGGAAAAGGATCAATTTAGCCCTCCCATAGGAACACTTTAGCCCCTGCATGACTATTTGGCTCAATTAAGCTCTTTTACTATTTAATTTGGTTCACTTTAACCCTTCATCTTAAAAAATTACTGTTTTACCCTGATTAGGAGAGAAAATATATCTGCTTTATGATTTTATCTTTATTTCTCAATTGTTTATTATTTTGTATATTAATTTAATTTTTTATTTATACTTCTGATTTATCTAAATAATAAAGTAATAACTAAAATAATAAAATAAATTTATTATTAATTAATTAAAAAACACAAAATAATAAATTTATCTATTAATAATAAATTTGGTATATAAAATAAAAATATCCATATTATTTGTAGCTAAAAATATGAGTTATTATTGTCAAATTAACATATTTTATTTAATACTCCAACAATATTTAGTTAAAACATTTATTATCATGTACTGTAAATTTATTTTATTCGAATACTCCAATAATTTATATTTTAAATTCTATTTTCAAAACTAATACTATAGCACAACAAATTAGGAGAATAATTTGGACGATTATCATACAACAAATTAGGAGAATAATTTAATTTATCATAATGGAATTTTAATTTATTATTTATTCGCCTTATATATTAATAATAAAAAAACAATAAATAAAACAACTCAAATGCCATGATGAATTTTTTTAATACATATCTTTGTATTCATATTTTTAGGCTTTTAGCTAAAACTATAGATAATTATTTTTGTAGTTAATATACTAGATTAATATACTAATAGATGTATTTATTATTTATTTAATAATTATTTTTACTTACACAATTAAAAGTATAAATAAAAAATAACTAATTTAATATACAAAATACTAAACAATTGAGAAATTAAAATAAAATCATAACGCAAATATATTTTTAAAATATAAATTGTTGGAGTATTCAAATAAAATAGATTTACAGTACATGATAATAAATGTTTTAACTAAATTTTGTTGGAGTATTAAAATAAAATATGTTTGACAATAATAACTCATATTTTTAGCTAAAAATTATATGGATATTTTCATTTTATATAC
Organism: Plectranthus barbatus; assembly: GCA_026898455.1. Classification (NCBI taxonomy): domain Eukaryota; kingdom Viridiplantae; phylum Streptophyta; class Magnoliopsida; order Lamiales; family Lamiaceae; genus Plectranthus; species Plectranthus barbatus. The sequence goes on from JAPKLW010002046.1 coordinate 87,573, forward strand.
CAAATTTATTTATTAATAGATACATTTATTATTTTGTGTTTTTAATTAATTAATAATAAATTTATTTTATTGTTTCAGTTATTACTTTATTATTTAGATAAATAAAAAGTATAAATAAAAAAAACTAAATTAATATACAAAATAATAAACAATTGAGAATTAAAATAAAATCATATAGCAAATATATTTTCTCTCCTAATCAGGGTAAAACAATAATTTTTTAAGATAAAGGGTTAAATTGAACCAAATTAAATAGTAAAAGGGCTTAATTGAGTCAAATAGTCATGTAGGGGCTAAAGTGTTCCTGTGACAATAGTCGGAGGGCTAAATTGACCCTTATCCCTAAAAAATAAGAATCCACAAATCTAATACATAATCATAAGTTTAACAAGTATTAAAATAAAATTTGTAGGGTTTATATTTTGTAAAAGTTAAAATTATAATTTATTTAGATATAGAATATATAACAATACAAATAAATACAGAATATTTAATAATTTATATATGTATATAGATTGCAGTTCAGTTTGGTTATAAACGATTCAAAACTGAACCGAAGCGCGATGGATTTTCAACCTGACCCAAACTGTCCAAAACCTGACGATTTAGTTCGATTTTCGGTTCAATTTTGCTCATCCCTATTCCTTGAATAAAAGAGAAAATCAAGTGCAATAGTACCAAACAAGATGTCAAAAATTAAATTTATGAGAGTGTGTGATGCCAAAATAAATTTATACTAATATCGAAATTATGGACCACAAGTGGTGCATTGAATGTGTTATGAGCATGAGATGTCCTGTCTAATACATGATATACTTAGTCTTTTTCTATAAATAATGTATTTTTATTAAATAAAATTGTTGTTATAATATTGATCTTGTGGAATGCATTTCACATAATTTAGGAGAAAAAAGAAACAATAACAAGAGTACATTTTTTTGCTGCTATTAGTATTACCTCTATAAAAGTACATTAGGGCATCCACAACAATGGCATCTTAAAAATTTTAAGATCCCGCCAAGTATGCGCCACATCAATAATTATTATCGTTTCATATTTTATAAATATCCACATCAACATTCACTATCATTTTTTATTCATCCACCTTTTACTTTATACTATTCATGAGTTCCATTTGTCATAACAATTACTTTATATTATACATACATATATATATATATTTGTTATATTGAATATAGATAAATTTAAAATAATTAAATATATACAATATTAATAAAAAGTAATATAAAAATATTTAAAAACTACAAGTTAAAAGAAAAATAAAAAAATTAAACATTTCAAATATTTTAAAAACAAAAAAGAAAAAAAAACATTTTAAATATTAAAAAAAAAGAAAAATGAAAAAAAAAAGAGATTTCGTGCGCCACACTCGTAACTGGCATGTGTGACGCACGCACCAATAGAGCACAAGTGTGGCGCACGCGCGTGTGACGTCTTGGCCAAAAAAATTTAAGATATGGAATCTTATTTAAGATCTCATTTCTTCTTTCTCTCCATAATTGTCCTCTCTCCCAGCCACCTATGCACCACAATTCTGAGGTGGGGATCTTAAAAATTTAAGATCCCCACTACATCTGCTCTTATTAGCTAGAAATATAATTCGTGTTCATCTCAACTTAAAAATATAAATAAAGTTACATACATAAATTAATAATTAAAAAATGAAATTAGTTGGATGAATGTCACAGCCCACATAATGAAGTCCATGTGTCTTATTCTTGGTGGTCCAAAAACTAAGCAATCAATTAATCATGAAAAAGGTGCAAACGTGGAGCATTTGACCACGTTACACACATTCGCATTTTTCTCATACTTCTATTTCTCACATCTCTCTTCCCCCTTCCCCCAAAACCATAAATTCTTGGAGAAATCGATTTTTGGAATTAATATTAGTTAATTAAATTTATTTATTTATTTTTTCTTCTCGTCCAATATCGTTGTTTTCCTTTATCTTCACACTATCCATGGACAGTTTCTTTCTACCAATATACATGCATCACTCTTCTTTTCTAAGTTTAAATCATAGAAGTGCATCATATTATTTCCATTAACCCAAAGTTTGAGCTAGTTTTAACACTTGATTAACCCAAAGCTCATTAATTACATTGTGTTACACTTTTGTTAGCCGCATACTATAAAAATGAGGGCCTTTGTAAGAAAATCATTAAATTTGTTAAGATAATAAGATATTATTTTTTTTTGAAATCTTCATTGATAAATATTTGGTACCATTAAACTCAAACTTTATAATTCATAAATATTACAATTATAAATATTATGATAATTTGCTAAAATAAATTTATTATTACTTCATTTTCTTAAAATTTAAATAGTAGAAAATATGTGAGAGTTGTGGTGTTGATAATTGGCATAATAGTTACTCAATTGGTATATGTTTCCAATGAATTGATACATGTGTCCATGAAAAAAATAATTGATTGTATACTGCGATATTATACAAGAATACATTTAATTAGTTACAAAAAATTGGTTGATGTATGAATATAATCAATGAAACATATATTGATTCATTTATTTTACTTACATCGTGTTAACCTAAATAATTTGCAAATAAACTTGATAATAATAATGCATAATTTATATAAAGTGAAGACTTGTTATTGCAACTTACGGATTTGCTTGCATCATCATGAGTTGGGAAAATGGGACATAGATATTGGACAAATACTCTATTTTGAGAATTAATTAAAATTTATTTTTCATTTAATACAGTGGGACTTTATAAGTATCCAAATTTCATTATCAGATATAAAAATAATAATTAGTGATTTTAGAATAAACTCATTGGTAAAAAAAAAACAACTTCTAAATTAGAAAAAGAAAATATTACAATAAGGTACATTAGTCCATAAACCTGCCGGCAAAGCTCAAACATCAACGTGGCAATCCATGACCAACTGGTACTTCATCGCCGCCCCACCGACACTGATCCCATTATTCCGGCCGCCGGAGTTTATGTAGGCCGGGCAGTTCACATACAAATGGTAGCCGCCGGAGATAAACGTCCCGACTTTCCACCTGATCCTGCCGCGGACTCGGATGTTGACCATCAGCGTTCCGGCGATCTCGTCCTGGTTCAAAGAGACCCCGAGGTAGGGCGCGACGGGGACGGCGTTGCCGTACAGAAACGGCGACCAGACGGTGGAGTCTTTGTGGCCCTGGTAGGTGGAGGGCAGCAGCGTTGGGAGGGTGATCTGCTGGTCGTGGTAGGAGGCGTAGACGTCGACTCTGTCGTAGTAAATGCCGATCCTGTCGTTAGGGTTGCGGGCGGCGAGGGTGACTTGGAGGGTGGTGGTGAGAGAGTTGGCGGCGGAGAGGTTGAAGGCAAAGACGGTGGCGTCTTGGAGGAGGAAATGGGGCTTGGTGGGGCGGAGGATGAGCCAGATGAGGAGGATTAGGAAGAGGACGATGATGATGAAGGCGAGGGCGGCGGCCAAGAGGTGGCGGTACAGCTTCTTGCGGTCGTCATCGTGGTGGCCGCAGTCCTTTGCCGTCATGGTGAGGTGGAGGCGAGTAATATAATAATAAGCGAGGTGGTGGTGGTGGTATATATATAGATAGGATGTAGATATATATGTGAGTAAGTAGAATTTGGTGGATTAATAAGGAGAATGAAATGGAGTTAGGATTAGTAGTATGAAGTGGGATATGGAATATTATGGTATATTTTATGGTGAAACAACCTTATCTCTTTTTCATCATCGCATCGCATATGCTTCAATTCAAAGGCTTCAAGATTCAAGAATTTTGGAGATCCATCTCTCTATTTTTTTGAACTCTTTCGAAGATGACAATTTCATTTCATTAACGGGTAACCTGCCATTCTCACTCTCGAATCACTTGCGCTATTTACCAAAATATATCCTACATATATCATATTCAAATTTCATTTTTTTTTAACTAGGAAAAGATACAGGGCTTGATATTAAAAATCACATGATCAGCAACAAGTTTACACTTTGATGTCGAAAAAAGTGTAATTATTCATCCATGGGATGTAAAGGTTCCAATAAGTAAGATATTAAAAAAGATTCAATGAAGCTTGCGTTTCATGAAATTAAGCAAGATATTATTAATCAAATAATAATAATAATGACATGATGGCCGATGATCTAACGTATAAAATTAAAATAATTTCAAATTAACCATAATTGAGGTGGTTTGATCGGGTGATTGATATGGTGAAGTGGTGGTGGAGTCAGGGCGGCGTGAGGCGGTTGTTGGCGGTGGGAGTGGTGGTTATACATGTGGGTCAAACACACCAAGCTAGCCGTCATAGAAATCAAGATTTTCTTGGCTTTGAAGGAAAACAAGCTCTTTTCGAAATGAAATCAAAAGGCAAAACACTTGTGGGGCCGGGTTTCAAGCATTTTGGTATAAATATTTATCTTACAGAAAATATAGAACAACAGAGAAACATTTGAGGGATAAAGTATATATGGAAATTCACGACTGCAAAAGAGATTCTAAAAGGAGAAAGAGCCAACGAGTAAAAGGAGTAACAGAAATTGCCAAAGGAAAGAATCCTTCAAATTCAAGCATGTCCTTTTTTTCATCAAAAACACCACAAAATACAAACACATCGGCTACGAGTCTCTCATAATCATACATTCTAGAATTTTCAAGAAAATTATGAAGTGCTTGCAGAATCATTAAATTAGATTAATTAGTACAAACTGATTTCAACAAAATTCATTACATTAATTGTATCCAACGTGCACTTCAAATAATGACATGTGGCATATCCATTTTATTAACTACTCCCCCGTTCCGATAATATAGTCCGGATTACTATTTTAGGACGTTTCAATTATATAGTTCAGTTTTTATATTTGATATTATTTTTATATGGTCATTTACCATTACATCCCTGAATAATTTTGGAAAATGAGAATATTAAATGTAATATTATGAAAATGATAGGTTAATTAATGCTTTAAATAAGAGTAATGTTGGAAGTTTGTTTAAATATTAAATAATTTTTGGCAAACATGCAAGATCAAAGTGGACTATATAATCGGAACGGAGGGTGTACTATTTTTCTTATAAATGGGGATAATATAATAATTATGAATCTCATATTTTAGGATATATATTATCTATCGATTACAATAATCGTCTTCTTATATACATTGTTCTTGAATTTCATATGATGTTCTAGGATTCTCAAACTAAAAAGTCCATCTATAATAAATCACTTCTAAATAGCGGAAATAATGTAGAATTTTTAACTACGCATATATACGTAAGAATTCCACAAAAATGTAGAAATACATGCAAATTAATAATTTATTTACGTATTATTGATATGATTCATATATGTCAACAAGAGAAAGCGAATGCCAATGCCATGCGGAGCTAAACAAGCAAGAGCACTTTATTTTTATTTTTATGTTTTTTTTAGAATAAAAGCAATATCATTAATCTCAAGGGGTGGTAACTTCAGCTACTAACAAACGTTAGAATCGTGGTGAGGAAATACAAATATGGGATGATGTAGAATCAGACATTCTAACAAAATTAGCTAAGTAGTGAGCAACAAAGTTTTCTTCTAAAAGAGATATCCTCAAAGGACATGGCAATATGAAGAATGTGTGCAACCACGGTGCCAATCGAGTTACTATGGATGAATCTTCGATTAATTTTGGAGCAAAGTGCTTAATTGATTATCCATTTCGGCATGAACTTTCTCAATTTCTTTACTCCTTGCCAACAAAAGACAATGAAAACATGACACTGCTTCAGCTAATTCAACATCAATTTGGTTTGAGATTTGCACAATAAAAGTCTCAAGAGGGGAGCCAAAGAAGTCACGAATAACTCCTCCCAAACCACACAGCCCTACAGGTCCAAGTGAAGCGTTCGAATTAAGTTTAACCTAACCCGGTGATGGAGCTTGCCAGCAACGACAGGGTGATTGAGGGTGCTGGTCCAAGCTGAGTGAAATGGTAGTCTTTTGGAAGTCCTCCAGGAGCTTTTTGTATTTTGTATTGTAGCCCTACAAAGTACAAACTGAAACATAATTTTAAAATAAAAAAAAACCCTGCTTTCTCCTCCATAGGAAATTGCCGAATCACATAAATTTTGGATCAATTCTTTTGCTGCTTTTATTTATAATCTGTATGTTATTTAGTCATTCAATCACAACACATGCACACCGAAAACGAGATCCTCTACCTCGAATAGTGTTTCATCACCTTTTCTCGTATTAACCTTCCATTTGTTTAAATCCACACATTATACGTACAATCATACAACAGTACAGGTAAATGATGAATATTATACCAGAAATTCAGGCACGCCCACTATCTTCAAGCATCATCCCTTTAATACTTTTAGCCAGCCAAATTACTGTATCTCTTGGAGATACCTTCTCCTTTCCAAATGGCCTCAAAACACCAGCAAGTTCTTCCAGCCTATTCTGCTGGAGCAAGTCTGCTGATACTTCCAATAGCTCTTCCAGCGCATCTGCGCGTTGCCTCAATGATTCCACATTTAAGGTTTCCTTGCCCTGTGCTTCCTCCATTGCAGAACAATTATTTGGCGGATTTGAAGAATCTGGTGGAATGGGACGGGTAGTGAAGGAGGAAGAGTCTGTTACAAGATTAGGCATGCTGCTGCTGGTCAGACTTAGACCTCCTTCACTTTCATCTGATCTTGGAGATGGGACTTCCATGCGCGAGGTGGTACTCATGGCCATGAGTTGATCCTCATCACACACTCTTGACGAACTTTCAAGTCTTTCAGAGTGTGTCGAGGAAGGAGTGGAACAGCTTGGTCTAGATTCGTTGATATCTACTTCAATGGCATGCTGATGAATTGTTTTGCAGTAAATTTCAGGATGTTTCTTCGAGAAGTTTCCTATCACGCCTGAGGGAGATGATGACGAGCTACAAGGAGTTCTTCCATTCTTGCCAAGCTCAAACCCCTGGACTGATGCTGAAGATGATGTTGCATTTCTACTATCTTTCAGCATTTTGTTGCACACTACTTTTGCTTGTTCAAGGTTCTGAACATCACCCTGACCAGTTTCAAAATCATCCATGGCTTCTGGCGGTGTCTCTGCATTAGTCTCGAAACCAGAGTCAGCACAGCCTGATTTGGCGACTTTGGGAGATACTTCAACGCAAATTCTGGCATGGTAGTATTCTTTCAAGGGAGAAGTATTTTCTCTGTGTTTTCCTTCTTTCAGAGCCATTATAATATTCTTGATGACCCTAGGCTGCTTCGACACGTAATGAGGCTTTGCAGGCGAAGAATCCATTTCATGTCGATCAACTCCTAACCGAAGCATCCCATGAACAGGTTTGCCAGCATTGGGTGAGGCAGTTTCAGCACCTTCACTGCCAACATCAATTGGAGTGCCATTCTCCTGCATCTCACTTGACATTAAACTGTCTCTGTCACTGCAAGAACTGTTGCTACTTTCTCTTTCAGATTTTGCAGGCGAAGGAGGAGTAGCTGGGATAAGAGATGGACGGTGCTGATCAACGTAAGGCTGTAGAAGCGCATGCTTCAACAGTTGAGATGCCTGATAGAAGTTGAAATTGGATTATATGGAGCCTCTGCAAACTACAAGTGAAAAATAGATATAATTTATATATCATCCGTAGATTCGTTCTTACACTAGACCGACGTTCAGGGTTTTTCCGTAGCATGCTCTTGATTAGCATTTTCCTGTTATTACAACATGACACACCCTTGATTCAACAAGCAAAACAGATGCATCGATTATGGGGTTTTTGAGTAGCTTACGACGACAAGATCAAGGAGAAGAATCGTTACAAAGTTTAGACTCACATGAGCAGCTGCTTTTAGGAACAGTTTATTCAATTATTGCAAGAAAATAATACCAGAAACCAAATCACTTACAAGGATGGTGAGTAGCATTGAGGCAAAGGGCCAATGGCTGATCGGTTAATCTTGCTTATTAAACCCGCCATATCCTGAAAAATACATGTTCAGCTATATTGTGCAAGGATGCTGACAATTATAAGTGCTCTGCTCAAAACCAAATGCAGAGGAAAAGATTTTTAGGAAATGTTTACAGTAGAAAGAGATTTTGTGGTATCAGATGTGTAAGAAGAATCCAAGAGGAAAACAAAGTAGCATTACAGTGGCCTTGAATGCACGACGTTGAGCAGCCATTTCGTAAATGCAGCAACCTGATTGGCATGGAAAATGTTATAAGAAAACAAAGCAAAAATGGAAAAAAAAAAAAACGACCTTGTAATTCAAAGGTTGGGCTCACTTGACATCAGTAAGTAAGATTAAAATGTATGTTGACATACCAAGGGACCAAATATCAGATTTAAAACCATAAGGAATATCAGCAAGAAGTTCAGGGCACATGTAATGTGGAGTCCCAACCACCTGTGCAAACAAAGATAAACGGTCACACTCCCGAGAATTTAACTAGATCGTAATATGAAGACACAAGTAACAATCGTTTTCTCTTTGAGACTTCAGAATAGAGAAGCTTTCAATAAAGAAAAATTTATATCTTGAAAACTATTTCATGCTCTCTCTTCTGTTCGGTTCAAGTAGTCTAGTGATCAAGTGATATGTGATCTCATTTAGCAAAAAAACCAAGATTGTAGAAGCCAGAAGGTGCTTTTTGTAATATAAGATAATCGGGTAGGTTCTCTGTATATAAGAGTCGAGTACCTAATGAGTAGGCCTTTAATACTTCTTGTTTGTATCGGTACCTGCCTGAGTTTAAAACCAAATATAGCATGCAGTTCGTTTCTTTTCAAATGCTTTATTTCAAAAGAATGATTAATAGAGTAATGGTGAACTCTAAAAGAAACTGTAGACTGCTTAATAGGCACATACCGAAGAAGCCAAATCATCCGCTTTCAAAGTTTTAGCAAGGCCAAAATCACCTGCTCCAAGAAAAGGAAAAATCATAATGTGCTGGTTGAGGCTTGCTTTAATCTAAAAAGGATCTGCAGTTTCAAGCTTACCTAGACGGATATCTTGATCTTTAGTCAGAAATATATTGGAGCACTACCACAAATACAATACACAGAATCATTTCAGCTAACAGAAAAACTTCAAGAAATTACTAAACTAACAATCTGATGCTTACTTTTATATCCCGGTGGAGAACAAAATTGGAATGAAGATACTCAACTGCCAACAATAGTTGAGTGAACCACTTCAAAAGTTTCTGCATGGAATCCATCACGATAATAATGTAATATTAGCTGGCTGGGAGAAAACAGATACTATGCTGCATGACAAGCTAAGACAAACATAAAACCAAGCCTTCATATAATGAAAAGTATATGTTTCTGCCAAGGAATTTAAAAGGGCAGGAATGAAATGTTAATTTTTCGGAGTGGAAAGAATTAAAACCTCCTCAGGGATGTACTGGCCATTGGCTTTCTTCATAAGTTCAGCCCTATTGCAATTCCATCACCAGTAGCTGAATTATATTCACAAACTGTGCACGACTTTCAAGTGGAAACTATAGATGCAATACTTACATGTCGCCACCTTCACAATAGCCAGTAACTATGCAAACAAAGCAACCCTGCATCAGCAATGGCAAAATAGAAAAGTAATGAGGAATCATATTTTCATAGACCAGAAGAAACAATAAAATATATCTTCTGCTGATGGTAAGCAATAACCTTCTCCACCCAAGCTTCCTTGAACTCGACAACGAATGGATGTTGTAGCCGAGAAATCAATTCCATCTACACATTTAAATAGCAGTAAGGCACCTCTTTTATTTGCAATGCAAGTACTAGTGAACACCAAAAATTCAAAGAAGGTGAAAACTGAAATTACTCAAATTATCATTTCTGGCCAAGAACAATGACAAGGAAGTAAAAAAGGCTAATAAAAACCTTCATGAAAGCAGGAAAACGAAAAAATAGATATATAAAATATAAAAAATCAGATAAAACATCAGTCACTTGCAGAATTCCCAGAAACTGACAATAAGATTAATGAACCTCTTGATGAGCTGATTTCCTGCAACGTTCTGTTTGTCTAGCTAATCGAATCTTCTTGAGCACGTACCTATTTCATAACCACAGAATTAAGATATAAAATCCACATTTTCAACAAACTGAAGAACACCATTCCACAATCTTCGAAAATCAAGGAAAAATTAACTTTTTGGTCTGAAAGAAGCAAGAAAATAAAATTTACTTCTAGTCCCAGAAAGAAAGAAAAAAAGAAGCAAGAAAAGAAAATTAACTACTCCCTTGCTCATACTTTTTTCTTTCCAGCTTGTGATTAACCAAAATGGCTGCACCAAAAGCTCCACGCCCAATCTGCTCCATGATCTCATACCGCTCCATTCTTGACTCCATTTCACCAACTATCTGTCCGACCAAAAACTACTCTTCAGACGGAGAGAGACTACAGAAAGCTGTGATTTTTTTCAAATCTCAATAAATGAAGTGGTGGGGTGAATATGTGCATGAGCATACTGCAAGAAAATGTGAAGTTAATTAACCTAATCTTCGAGTATTCTACTTCTTCAACCCTTCTGCTAATTAGCTTCAACCATAGCCAAAAACACCACAATTAACAGACTAACACAATATAAGAACTAAAATTCTTGGAAACTAAGCAAGCATTCAAGTGATATTGAAATGTCATTAATCTGGACTTCTGGGCTCTTAACAAACCTGGCATTTTTAATGGGTTTGATTAAAGAATTCTGGAAAAGAGAGTGAGAGAATTTATGCTAGTTTCCTCCTTTTTTATTTATGTTCTGTATAATAATCTATGCTTTGTTTCAAGGTTGTCTCAAAATCTTTTCCATTTATTTTAAGGTGAATTGCATTAAAAAAATAAATCAGCTTTGTAAAAAGTTATAAAGTAAACATTATTTTTTAATATATGAAAGCTTATATTTATTTTTATTTGTGTATTATCTAATATTGTTGTCTCAATTTTTTTTTGAGGAAAATATATGATGGGTTGGCAATACACCAACCGGCTAACTTTTCTGACGTATCAAAGTGACATAATTTTCAATTAAAAAAAATAATGGTATCTTTGTATTATCTTTCATTTTTTATAATTTATGAAAACGATGTTATTATTTTTAATATATGACTCAAAAAGAAGTTTTATTGAAACTTATCACAAAAACAAATACTTAAACTTATAATAAAAAAAATTTGTGAATTATAAGGAGATTCTTCGATCAAGAATTTCACTATTTTAAATCTTCAATGGATGATTACATTTAAAATTTTTGAATCGAAATTTTAACTAATTCTTATGTCATGCATTAAATAATTTTTTTTTTTAACTTATGTGTTAAAAAATGAGTTTGACCTGCACAAAAATGCAGTTGTTTTGATTTTCCAAATAATGTCAAGTATTGCTAATTTAATCAAAATATAAAATAATTTTGTTTATCCTTAATGTAAAAAAATAGGATAAAGTTCATGTATTTTGAACTAAAATTTGAAAAACATGTCGAACCAAAAAAGTTTAAAATTGAGACAATTAATACTAGTGCTGAAAGGCTCCTCTCTAAGAAAGCATCTTGTCTATTATTACAAATAAAAATTTAAATCGTCACCTAAATCCAATTAAATAAAATATGTTAAGTTAGCTGAAATGATAGGGATGTGTGTGTGTGTGTTAGCTCTTTTAAATGAATGTTAGCATCCTAATAATGATTATTTAAGAAACAGCTAAACTAAATTAAATAAAAAAAAGATACGTGAGAATAAACTCGAATGTGTTATTGACTAATTAATTATTTATTTTAATGCTGATAATGATATAGTATAGTAAATGATTAAAGACATGTTGTAAACTCCATTTTGCCAAACAAATAGTTATTTTTATTCGTGCATCTCAGACTTGGTTAACTAATTAATGTTGAAAAGATTTGTATAAAGTTTACAAAATTAGTTTAATTTCTTTTAGAAAACTAACATCTAGAGGGGTCCTAACTTTCATTATTACCTAACTTTTCTGAAATTAATTAATTAAGAGTAAAATTTACTTTTCACTGGTAGCTTGATTTAGAAGTCATCACAGTCAAAATCATTGCATTTCATTCAATTATACTTCTTTTTTTTTTTTTTTGGAAATCATTCCATTATACTTATTTAATAAGAAGATGTCTCGAATTTGAAATGCATATTATTATTGCTTTATTTACGGTCACTCGGTCATGGATTTAATTAATATTATAATTATAAAATCACTTTTTGTTTAAATGTTAATTCCTCCCTGCCGAAAAAGAAGAGGACAATTGATACGGGACAAACATAGTATTTTGTATTTTAAAAAAAACAATTAAACCCGGGTGAAGGTCTTGGATGCATGCACGGCTAGCATTCCCTTAATTAGGTACGACAATCTCCGATCCGACACAACAATTCAACACAAAAGAAACGGGTTGGATCAACCAATTTGATTTTTGGGTCAGTTTTGGGTCGAACCCGCCCAACCTATTTAATTTTCGTGTCGGGTTCGGGTTGACCAGCGAACCCATTTGACCCACCAACTATTAAACTTTAATTTTTTAGAAAAAAAAAATTCAAATTTGAGCATAAATTAACACAATTTTTTTAATTACATGTGATGCATAGTATTGATTGTATTTGTATTCGGGATTTCGTGATACACAAATTATTTTCGTGTTAAACAGGTAATAATAATTAAGTTTAATTTCCAAAATAATTAAACATGTCATTTCAGGTCAGTTTCGGGTCGACACAAAAATAAACGGGTCGGGTTAGGGTTGAGATTTCTGACCCGCGAAAATATATGGGTCGGATTCGGATTGGTGTATCGCTTGTTAGACTATCTCTACTAACAACTTAACACAACCCAACTTAGCAATAAAATATTATTTTATCTCTCTTCCACCTACACAACTCACAACCCAACTTAATTTCTACTATAGCAATGACATCCACCCAACCTAAATTATATATTTTTTACATTAATATTTCAATATGTATTATTTATAGTTTTTTTATATAAAATGTATAACTATAATAAAAATTACATACTCTTAATATTTTACTTGATAATTAAAAAAAATCACAAGAGTTGAAATAAAAATTAAACATAATACAAAGAGTTACAAATACAAGCACAAACTACTAAAGTGACAGTACAAAATAAATTCAAATTACATATTTAATTGGGATCATTTGGATTCATAACTAGATATTAGAAGGAAGAAACACTAGAGAAAATAGAAGTTAAGTTTGTGAATGAAAATGTATAAATATTAAGTTCATTTTATAGAGAAAAAAATATACAATAACCAATTTTATTATTAACCACAATTAGCTACTAAATACTAGCTTCGAAATTAATGTATAAAATTGAAAAGGGTCTATATAAGCGGGACAGAGGGAGTATTTTGATATAATTTATTATTATTATTTTTAAATATTTATTAACAATATACATAAAATAACTTATTATCTAAAAAAATTGAACACTCAATCATATGTTGCCAAGTGACAACATGAGAATGAATGCTCAAAGGAGGTGCAGTCTAGCGGTGTCATTTACTGTAGCATTTTTTTTTTTAAAAAAATTGTAAAGTATTTTGTCATATTCTATGACATTATCACAATGTCACTACTAGAAATAGTTTTATTATCAGATCGTGCGGGTAGAGAGAGAAGCTTTGACTTCTCTCTAAAAACCTTCGAACACCTTCCTCCCTTTTCCGGCCATGTCGTCGGCGGTTTGACGTTTTAGTCACTTGGATGGTCGTCTCCGTCATCCCAAGCACCGTCACCTTCATCACCGGAGCTGTTGATCAAGCTCCGACCACCGCCGACCTCTCTTCGATGTCTTATGCATCGTCGTCCCCTCCCACGGTTGTCTCATCTCCCGCCTATCTCTCATGGCATTCTTCTACTCCGACCACTCCTCATCGGAGCAATAACTTGCGGTCAGCCTCCCGCCGCAGATTATGTACACGAAGGGTGTATTATCACCGCCCCTGGGATTTTCAGGGCTATATTATCACTAGTCGGAGCTACGACAAGCTAACTAGTTCCTGTGTACCACCGGCCGATCAAGAGCAAGGGGGTGTATGCGACTATGCTTGGATGACTTCACTGGTTTGTTTAAGTGTTAAGATTAATTTTCGTCGGCGACTGCGTGGGGTTTTTTATTTTTTTCATTAATTATTTTTTAAATTTTACGGTGGAGTTTGACCACCTCCATTGGGAATCTCTTGAGCCTCAGAGTTATTTGATTTGCCAAGTTAATGTTCGTCCACCCTTTAATTAATTCGAGGTTGTTTTTAAGTTCTTTAATGTCTAACAACATTTTCCGGTCATCTTCTCCAACCAAGCAGGCTGCGCAGGAGTAGCCAGATCCGACTAAGGTTTGCAGGGCCAAGATGGAAAGATTATTCTTTCCTTTATTAACATATTCTACTTGTCTCCTTCCTTACGCAGATTTTACAAGGTGGACTGCATGCACCTAGACTTAATTCTGGATGCATTAAGCCGACTGCCAGCTTAGGAAAGTCAAGGTTACCATATGGGGGTGGCTCGAACCATGGGTGCCTCCAAGCGAACAACATTTTGATGCATGTCTACATTCGAAAATATCAATGGTTAAGGAAAGATTTACCCAACCATAAATCATGGAATTTTGAATTTAGATTGGTGAGTTTCTGGGTAAAAGTATATTGGATAAATTATGTCCATACTATTTAATTCCTTGTGAATTACTTTGTAATCTCAATATTTCCCGTTTTGGACCCTCTCTCATATACGGGATTGTTTTTTATTATGCCAATGAAGGTATTAAATCCTTTTGGATTCATTTTTTCCTCAATTACACATTTTCTCCCTTCCCATATAATTCTCAAAGGCTCAAGGGCGATTTTTCTTTCCTTATGCGAAGGGAAGTTGGCAATAATACGTCTTGTATTATGGTAAGTAGCCGCAGGTCACTCCTTTATTTATTAATCTCTGCCTCATTAAGGAGGTACGTAGTTATTACTATCAAATTTGCTCCCCTTCTTATTATTCTAAGTGTTATGCGAACCCTTGAGAGAACTAGGGTTTGCATATTTCTCCTTTAAATTTGTATATTTCCCTTGAGTTGTCTTCGCAGTCAGACAGAGATGAGTACTATCCCGGCTCAGGTCAATGGCGCAGCCACGAGTATGGCGAGTTCTAATGGTGGTAAGGACAATACGGTGGCTTAGATTTCCCCTCCTACCTTGCCGAACGGTGTGGAGGTCATCCTGCTAACCCGTGGCTCAGAAACAATGGTAATTTCTCCTCCAAGTCGTTGATAGCACGTTCCGACCTCACTCTTCCCTCGATTCATACTATTATTGTGAACGATGGTGTGGTGATTGAGGAAGAAGACTGCTACCCCGTCGAAAAGGCCTGGGGTTACTATTTGATTGGATTCTATGGTGGCCGTTTTCCGGGCAAAGAGGCTACCACTCGCATGATCGACCGTTGGCCTAGAAAATGTCAAGCTTCATACCATCTCAATGGTTGGGTCCTCCTCCGATTCGAAATGGAGGAAGATCGTGAATTCATGTGTGGTAGAGGTACCCAATACATTTACGGTATTCCATTTATACTTTGCTCTCTACCTAACAACTTCAGGTTCGACTCCTCTCCGGGGTTCAAATTTCGTGTTTGGGTGACACTTCCTAACTTGCCAATTAGCCTGTGGAGCCCCAAGGTGTTGAGTAAAATAGCGTACATGGTTGGCGAGCCAATTGAAGTCGACCAACACAGGCTATACAAGTACAATATTGATGGACCACGCATCCTGGTTCTCGTCAATGCCCTGAGTAAGGCGGTGCATAAGGTGTTGATAAGGCTGCCCTCAGGTGTCTCCTTCGAACAAGACATGGACTTTGAGTTCTATCTGATGGATTTTGTATACTGAAAGCATTTATTATAATGAGTATACAACAGTTTATTTCTCCTATCTGTTAAAAATCTTACATGTATGAACAATGGTATCCTCTTGTCTCACCGATAGGGACGATCATACGGCGTGTTGTAGATCGCAGAAGACAGTATGATCACTTGACCTAGTGAGACATAAACCTGATCACAGCCGAGACAGCGTATGAGGATACGTCTGTCCGGATGGCTGCGGCATTGTCGGAATAAGTAGTCTGTCTTGGTTACTTGACATGCTGGTACGCATGGGTGGCGTATTGATGGACCGCAGTGAGATGTATTCGTCTGTCTGACATCAGCGAATACAAGATCTCGTTATATTGATTAAGTCCAAACCCTAACGAAGGTTCAGGGGTTTGCACGGGTTGACTGTTGCTCTGACTTGCCATGGTGGAGAGCCTAAGTAACGTGCTCGTATATCCGCATCTTGGGTAACAGCAGTTCGTGTAGTACCGCCTAAGACTGGGTTTAGGTAACCATATCCGAGTAATAGGATGGGGACATTCCCTGAGGAGCTCAATAACATTCATCGTGTCAAAGTCCTGCAGGCTGATTAAGTTCAGGCACGAGTGATAAGGATTGAGTGGTACTACTCAGGAATTATAAGATATTAATTAATTGTAGTTAGAGTTTGTCAGAGGCTCCGATTAATTAATGGATGTCCGGTAACCTTAAATATGAGGATTCTCAATTAATGCAGCCCATTCTCATAATGTGGTAATAAATGGGTAGGTCAGTATTAATTATGTGGTGAAAAAGAATTAATATTAATTAATTAATTGTGTCCTGGGTTGTGGACATGAGAATTAATTAATTTATAGGCCCACTTTATTATTTACATTAGGTCCCAGGTCTGGCCCAAATAAATATGCTGAATTGAGCCCAGGAGCCCATTAGGGATAAAACCTTAGGTCTATAAATAGACAACTCTCTCTCATAAGTCATAACAGAGTTGAAAAACCCTAAACCTAAGAGAGAGAGAGAGTGGCGCCGTTTTGGGGAGAAAGATGAGGAGAATTTCGATTCTGGTCCTGCTCAAGCCACAGATCTACGGAGTCCTCACCAGTAGTAGATCTGAACAGCATTGAGACACAGCCCTGAAGATCTGATCTGGAGAACAAGATTTTCCTTTCTTCTTCTTTGTGGTTTTCGATTTTATTCTAAGAAATTAGATTTCTAATTTCCGATTCCGCAAATTAAATCGGATTGCGTGGTTGAATTCAAGTTGGAAATTCAAACGCAAAAGATCGGTACAGACACTACGGAGTTACGGTAATTCCTCAATCCACAATTCTTGTAATTAAATTCATAGGAGCATGCTAGGGTGATCACTGATATTTCTACCAGATTAATTGCAAATATAGTGGTCAAATAAATTTATAACTCGAATGTCGAACCCACAGAGAAAAGATATGCGAAATAGTCCTATGTACTAAAACACAGTTTCAGATTAATTGTTTGAGTACTTCAAAATCAGGTTTTGTTTATTAAACTAGGCAGAGAAAATAAAATATAAACTTAAATTAAATAAAACGAAACACAAATCTTAGGGAAGAAATCTTATTATGGATAACATGTAAGAATCAATTAATTTAACAGGTGGAATACTGCAACAATGCTATATTTCCTTGTTTGGCAAATATAACCTAGATTACTAATTAGTGACTATCTCCGCTCGGTCTCAAAGTACACCAAATTAGTCAATCCGATAAGCAAATCAGTTCAATTCCTACAGTCTAGTACATCTGTTTGGATAGTGTAGATTGTATCATGCATTCTTAATCCCACTATTAATATTCACCTCTCGGTCCTTCTATCAATAGCTAGACATCTAAATTAATCATCACCTCTCGGTCCTTGAATTAATCTAGAATTATGAAATAAACACAGGAATCTGAACCTAATTAATTAATCCTAAACATGCTTTCAAAATAATATTCAAACCGTAGAAATAAAAGAAATAATTAAACTGAAATAAACTTGCATTAAAAATAAAAACATAAATTCAAAGGTGCATAAAATAAAATAAAATCCTAACTACAGAAATTGAGGTTGAGAAGGATATATGAATTAAAATTCATATAGGGAGTGAAATCCACTGAATAAACTAATCTAAGGGGGTATTTATAGTGTTTGTATGGGCTTTAGAAGGCTGAATCCTATAGGAAATAGGATTAGATTTGATGTATATCTATATCTCCAAGTCCTACAATGAGTATATCTTCAATCTTGAGTCTTCAGGGCTTCCAATATGATATATCTCTTCAATTTTGACCAAATCTCGCCCAAGATTCGTGAAATCCGTCAAAAATCTCGCCAAACTCGTCTCCGTCGATCGACGCGGGTCTTGCATCGATCGACGCGCGTGTGTCCACTCGCCAGTCGACGTCAATCTGCGCAGGCTCACGGTTTTGGCCATAACTTCTTCTCCCGAACTCCGATTGACCCGATTCCAGTTGCGTTGGAAAGCTTATTCGAAGCTCTATCCATTGGCATGCGCCAATAGCCCGAATTCCTTGTGTGGAGAAATCCTTCACTGCTACTCTTGCACGTCACTGCTTTCGGAACGGAATTTCGGTGAATTCGACCTCAAACCTGCAAAAATACACCACTACAAGCGCAATACCCTCCTAGAGTGATTCATGCAATAAAAATAACTAAAACAAATGAAAATGCAATGAAAAACAAAGATAAATCAAACCAATAATGAGTGAAAATATGAACTCATCATAGGGTTTATCTTGTTTTTAATTATGCACAATACCCATAAATCGATCCGGTTCAGTTTGGTTTTGGTGATTCGGTTCACGGGAAAACCCTACACTATCCCACCATGTGCACCATCTGCAAGCGCATGGGTCATGATCAAGGCTCCTGTCGTCGGGTTGAAACTAATGGCAAACATGAAGGTGGAGCTGTGGCTGAATCAGGTGATCAGCCATGGACCGAGGCTCACACTCGGAATAGACGTAATCGATCTCGACTGGTGGGAGTTAATGAACGTGGGCGTACTGCCATTGCCGCCCCTACTACTAAAGCAAATCAGGCTGGGAAAGTCCATATGGGTAACAATGCTCCTTTAAACACTCATATTTATTTTAATTCACCCGACCCATCTGTGAATGCTAGTGAACATATTGATGTTGGGAATGATGCTCTCCCCATTGATACTGCGGAACATCCTCCCCTACACATGGCCGACGAAGGGTCTCATCCTATTGTAGTGCACAAAATCAGTTATACCAATTCTCAGGACGCACCCCTTGAGCCTGTGAATATGCCACCGAGAGAAAACTTGCAGGAGTTTGCCGATGCCTTTCAAGTGTTTAATATAACTCAGGATAGAGTTGATGAAGATGCCAATGATGCTGCATCTCAGGGTTCAACTACCATGGTGAAGGAAACGCCTCTGAAATCCGAAACCATTGGTTCTAAGGACACCAATGACACCATTCGAAGCCGGGCAAATATTGCTTAAGAGGAAGATATGAATAAGGCTATTGAAACTTTCTCTAAAAAGTCATCCAATTAGGTACTATCTTCGAATTCGTTCGGAGTGTTGGGGAAAATTCCACTTGCCTATCGACCTAACCACGCAGACAAGGTGAGTGAAGTTCAAGCCGCAACTTCAACTAAAGATGGTGGTGGCCCTGGTCCCAACAAGAAGATGAATGTCGGGAGAACAAGGAAGCAACCTAAGAAGTCTCGCTCTCCTAGCCGCAGCAGGAGTGTCCGTGGTGATAAAGACCGTGGGTGATAATGAAGTTTGGTGTTTGGAATGTTTGTGGGTTCCAACGACTCACTAAGCAACAAGTTGTTCACGACTTTATTTCTAAGTTTGATTTAGATTTGTTTGTTGTACTTGAGTCTAAATTATGACTCCAAGTTATAATAAATTCATAAAATCCTTCTTTGCTTCATGGTGTCATTTGAACAATTTTCAATTCCTGCCGCATGGTTGCATTTTAATATTATGGAACCTTAATCAAATCAATCTGCATGAAGTTAAAATAGATGGACAATGCATACATTGCAAAGTGCGATGGAAACCGATTGGTATCAACTTTCACCTGAGCATATGTTATGGATCGAACAAACTAGCCGAACGGCATGAGTTGTGGGATTTACTACTACAACATGTTCCTTTGAACGAGCTGGCTATCGTAGAAGGTGACTTTAGCTATGTCTTAGACCCTAGTGAGGGAATTGGTACCTCTCTTCCTAGGGTAAAAGAATATATAAAATTTTCCGATACATGCTCTTTCTTAACTCTTCAAGATGTGCCTTCATCGGGATGTTCTTTTACTTGGTCGATAGGTGCTCAATACTCGAAGATAGATAGGGTGTTGGTTAATGATACTTGGTTTGAAGAGAACTTGTATTATCGGTCGGAATTTTTGCCTATTAGGTATATATTCTTATCATTGTCCGTCTATTACTTATCTCTTTGAACATGTTCCACGCTTTAAGACATCTTTCAATTTCTCTATATTTTGGATGTGCCACCAAGATTATCATTCTTTTGTGAGTTCTAACTGGATCAAATCGAGGGCATCACTGAATTGCCAAGCGCATTTGGTTGATAAACTTGTTAGATTCCAATATGTTTTGAAAGGCTTCAATTTTAAGGAGTTTGACCATATTCTCAGTAAAATTGAGGCTGCACGAAAGGAAGTCGAAGCTGCCCAGATTGCTTGTGATCGGGATCCATTTAATGTGGAGCTGCACCAAGTCGAAATGAAAGCTAGGAAGAAATGCAAATTATTTGACCTAGCTGAAACGGAATTCTTCAAACAGTGTGCTCGAGGTATACACTTAATTAATGCAGACAAGTGTACTAAGTACTTCCATTCGATTGTCAAAGGTAAGCATGGTCGGAATTCAATCTCGTTTCTTTGTACCGAACAAGGTGAGGTCTGTAATAATATTAATTGTATCAAGAACTCATTTGTCTCCTTTTATTCCAATCTCTTTGGTGTTGTGGTACCCCGTACGCGGGTAAATTCTATCATGTTTTTGGAAGGAAATCTCGTTTCAGCCGAAGAACAACAGCACTCTGTACGATGTGTCTTTTTGTCAGAAATTAAAGATGCACTCTTCAGCATAGGCAGTGAAAAAGCCCCAGGGCCAGACGGGTATACCTCAACCTTTTTAAAAAATGGCTGGTCAATCCTCGGTGACAAGGTTTCAGATGTTGTTCTCAAATTTTTTGAGAAGGGTGTCCTCCTTCGGAAGCTTAATCACACGATTGTATCTCTTATCCCTGAGAAATCACATGAGCCTACGGTGGCGGACTTCTGACCTATCTCTTGCACGAATGTGATTTACAAAGTTATAACCAAGATTTTGGCTAATAGATTGATGGAATTTTTGCCCGGTCTAATTAATCCTGCACAAGCAATGTTTTAGAAAGGTAGATTTATCACCGATAACTTCTTCTCGCGCAGGAAATACTTCGTGGTTTTGATAGGAAGCGGAAGAAATGTGCTAGTCGATGTTTGTTGAAGATAGATCTTCAGAAAGCCTATGACACCATCTCGTTGGACTTCCTATATGAGGTATTGCACGGTTTTAATTTTCATCCTTGTTTTATTCATTGGCCTACATTTTCCATTGTTATTAATGGTGGAGCTCACAATTTTATTGAGGGTAAGTGTGGATTACGACAAGGTGACCCGATGTCGTCGTTGCTCTTTCTCCTTTGTATGAAGTATTTTTCTAGATTGTTTTCCCTTCGTATCCAAGGTTCCTCTTTTAAATTCTTACATAAGTGTGAGTCCCTTAAGATTTCTCACTTAATGTTTGCCGATGATTTGCTAATTTTTTGGAAAGGCTCGAAGCAATTATTGCAGGTGATAGCCGATGTGTTGAAGGAATTCTCGAATACATTGGGGCTTGCCATTAACCGTAGTAAATCCCAGATTTACTTTGGGAGTGCATCCGACAGGGAAATGGAGGAAGTTGCCGAGCTGTTTGGATTTACCATCGGCTCATGGCCGATTAATTTTCTTGGAATACCTCTTGCTTGTCAAAAGTTGCAAAATCACCAGTATACCCTGTTAATTGATGCTATTTCAGGTTGTGTAAAGAAATGAGCGAGCAATTCACTTTCTCTTGCGGGACGGGCTGAGCTGATTTGTTCCGTTATCCAAGGCGTGGAAAACTATTGGCTCCAAGTCCTACCAATCCCTGAGGCTGTGGTCGATAGACTTAATAGATTGTTGAGATAGTTTCTGTGGGGGGATAACATGAATCTCGTTGCTTGGCATAAAGTTTGTCAACCTTTTTATGAGGGTGGTCTAGGTATTCGGGACCTTAAAACTTGGAATATGGCCTTGTTAGCTAAAACTCTTTGGAACATACATGATAAGGCTGATTCTTTATGGATCCGCTAGGTCCATACTGAATACCTTCGTGGTGGTAATATTTGGTCTCACAATTGTTCTACCCGTAATTCGGGGTTATTTAAAAATGTGTTCTTACTGAGCAACTTGTTTCTTTCTCACTGTGCAGGGGAATGTGATGCTGCCGGTCATCTAATATCTTTGTGGTTTGTAGGCAAAGGAGTCTCAAAAGCCTATGAATTTCTTAGGGCCAAGGGCAGCAGTTCTTATTCGCATAGAACTATTTGGAAATCATATATCCCTCCCCATTTTTCTTGTACTCTATGGTTTGCATTTCAGGGTCGGCTCAAGACAAGGGACCGTTTGCATTATTTGTCGGATGAAGTGCCTACGGAGTGTGTCCTTTGTCTAGGGGCTGCTGAGTCTAATTCTCATTTGTTTTTTGACTGCCATTTTGCATGTTTTGTTTGGAGGTGATTGTTGATTGGCTACTGAAGGGATTCGTGAACTGAATCACGAAGTCCGTTTGCCAAGGATCG
>JAPKLW010002046.1:110415-122383 GCA_026898455.1 Plectranthus barbatus
TGTACATAATATACCAATCATAATGCTTTCAGTATATAAATCCATCAGCTACGCCTCCAACACCGAATGCATACTTTGGCTAGCTCGTTGAAATGGTGTGTTCGAGAGAAGGCACAGTCCAAAGTGATCAAGAAGGCTCGTTTGTTGGCTTTTGCAGCGACGTGTAATCACGTTTGGATGGCTCAGAATCGTTGCATCTTTTATGATGACACCCTTGGCTGCTATGGTGGTGAAGAGAATTAAGGAAGATGTTTTTAAAGTTCTCTACTCAATCTTCCCGATTGATGTGGTTATGTTGCATATGGAGTTTAATTGTAACTAATGTTGCGTTATATTATTCTTGTTTGGGGCGGGGCCTTGTGTGCATTGTTGGACTGTAAGATAGCCGTTTCCATAGCACCATCGTTGCAGTTGTTAGGTGCTGGATGTATTTTTATTTTTTGTACTTGGGCCTTATACAACGACATATTATGCATAAGGTTCGATAGCATCTTTTGTTGGTTAGGCACTTTGTCATTAGACTGGTCATCTTGTGACGGGGTAGATTAGTGGCTGTTGTGACCCTTGGGTATGCCCAAGTCAATTTTGTAAGGCTTTACGGCCTCGTTTGCTCGCTTTTAATATATGCATCTCTATTTTGGTATATTATCAGGTCGCAAGCCGACTCGCCAACCCGAACCCGACTCATTTGTCACCCCTATGCCTAATCTATTTTTACTGAAGTGAGTTTTTTTTTTTTTGGGAAGTATATTTCTTAGTAATTAGAATATTTAAAAATTAAAATTAAACTATAAACATAATTTGAAATACTCAAAAAAATACTTAAGTATCATCGTACCAATTTATAGGATTTTTTCTTTAAAGTTTAAACTATCATGATTTGTTTTCAACTTCTGAAACTAAAAGTAAATGAAAGATTTACCATAAAAGAAAGGTATAATTTTAACCAAAAAAAAAAAAAATCGTGAATTGGTCCACATTAATACGTGGCGTCATGCATTGGAAATGCTTTTCATAAATATGACAACGTCCAACATTAAGTATTTCATGAACATCACTATCTCGACTGCCATGAAAATTCAATGCCACACAACTCTAATTGCTGCTTCTTGTTTTCTTTTTAATGCATATCAATGTCGACTTGAACTCATCAATGGTCTAAATATAATTCGCAACACATACTTTACTAATTAGAAACACTTGGAGTTTTGGAGAAAATCATGGATATATATATGTGAAAAGACTCTTATTACTCATTAAAAGAATAATAATTATATTAGATCTTATTAGAGGTATCTATGCAATTCATTTTTTTAACTGATTCTACATATAAGGTAGTGGTAGTCCTTCGCACGGAGTGTACTAGTTAAAGCACATTGCCTGTAACTGAGAGGTCACATGTTCGAGCTTCCAGGGGAACTGTGTAAGTGTGTGAGTTTAAGATTAATGTATACTTATTAAAAAAAAGTAGTGGTTAAAATACCTTGCCTGTGACAGAGAGGTCACAGGTTCGAGTTTCCAGGGAAATATCTGAATGTGTGAGTGGGTGTATGTATTTAAGATTAATGTACACCTATGAAAAAGTACGTTAATTGTGGATGTATTAGAAATGGTAAATAGGGGAAAATATCCTAAACTATTGAAGTTTTCGGAAAAATACCTCAATCTATTTCCATAAGTTAAAAAATACTCTAATCTTTACTTCCATTTGTATATTATACCCTGATTTATTGATATTTTGGGAAAATACCTAAATGTATTATTATTAGTTAAAAATACCTCAATCTTTAATTTTGTTTATGAATTATACCAAATCGAGAAATATTTTTGGCTCACACAAATATGACAGTAAAAATCAACTATTCTCGTCCGTGTTAAATTTAATATACTAAACAATCAATATTTGTTATATATTCAAATGCATTTATCTTCTGAAAATTATTTAAAACTTCATATTCTGCTCTTTTTTTTATTCGTTCGGTTGCTTGAATTCCTTTTTTTTCTCTCAATGTGTGTTCTGACGTGTGATCTTGTATCGAAATGTATGCACCTTCGTCTGGATTGAACATAACACCAACCGAAGGAAAAAATAAAAAGAGTAGAACATGAAGTTTAAATGCTTTTCAGAATACATAGAAAATATTAATTGTTTAATATATTAAATATAATATGGACGAAGATAATTGTTTTTACTGTATTCTTGTGTGAGGCAATAATATTTTTTGTTTTGATATTATTCGTAAACGAAATAAAAAATTAGGGTATTTTTAATTAATAATAATACCTTGAGGTATTTTCCCACAATATTAATAGATCAAGGTATAATTCATAAATAAAAGTAAAAATTAGGATATTTTTAACTTATAAAAATAGATTGAGGTATTTTTCCAAAAAGATTAATAGTTTAGGATTTTTCCCTATTTACCCTATTAGAAATCATTCAAAATGCTGTTGTAATCTCTCACCAATATAAATGTTGCTCACTGTCTGCAGGTTTATTGGCATAGTTGTTTTCCAAATTAATTGAATGAGACTCAAGTAAGCCCAAATATCGAAACAACTAATAGCCCATATTTTAAACCATTAATTGAAGCCCAAAACTGCATTCCATTATTCTAGACTATCCCTTTAGTCCCCGAGTCTCTACTCTCTAGGAAAGTCGGATTACAATTTTTACCTATTATATTAATTTTGCTTTTATTTTTCGTTTGTTTTATTTTATTAATCGTATTTTTTAAAATAATAAAATTTTTATTTATTAATAAAATATTAATTTTATTATACTTATAAATATTGATTATCTTATCAGATGAACATCTCTTTAATTGACTAAGAGGGAAGGATTTTATATATATATAATTTTTGTTAAATGGTTTGTAAGAGTTGAAAATTTTGTGAATAAAAGTAATTCTAACTTATTGGGTTTGGTGTGGAATATAAGTTTAATATTTATTCTCTCTCCAAACTCGTTTTTGGAATTACGAATATTTATTACTTAAGCAAAGTTATATTCTTAATCAGCAACAGCTGCATCGTAGTTTATTATTTATGCTTCATCACTTTTGAAAGTATCTCTCTATTACACATATAGCATTTTACCTTCCGTCTTTGCAACAAACAAAAACCCGACATTTTATTTCTTATTTGAGTGCATTGGTAAAAGTACTTTATATATAATAAAAAATATAAATTCGAATTTACATGAAAACATATAAAATGTGTATATTTAAATTATATTAAAAATAAATCCAAATTTTTTCCTATTTTTATTGGAAATTTTCTTTTTTGATCCCCTCAAACCATCAAGTCTTCTCTATCATATTGAACCTCGTCTAGAATTAACAACTCTTTACCAATACAATAAATATCCTTCAAAGTTCAATTAGTCTTAGGCAATGCACTCAACAACAACAAAAACAAATCTTCATCATCTACAAATGCATAGATCATCGCCTATAAACACATCTACATTCTCCCGATGTGTAACACCCCGTGTATTATTAACTATGTATAATTATTCGAGTTATATAAGGTGGTTTATTTCCGAATTTTGGTGTAATTATTTCATGAATTCAATTGAGATTAATGATTATCATGAAGTTGAAAGGTAAATAAATAAGAGATACTATGGTTGGAATTGAAAATGGCAAGATGAATTGTGAAATTTGGGAGAACATGATATGAATTATCATGAATTATGAGAAGGGGTTGGAAATCATATGGAATTAAAAATATGTGTTTATACCCATATATTATACATACATTATATGATGAAGAGATGATATTATATGTTGAGGGTATAAATAGGGAGAAAAATTATAGAATAAGCTTTTACACCTTATGTTATAAGCTAGAGAGAGAAAGGAAGTGAGAGGGAGAGCTACTTCAATTTTCAGAAAAACCCAAACCCGTCAGACCTGTTCGGACGCAATTTCCGGCCGACTCCGGCAACAATCCGGCGAACCACCACCACCATTCGATAGCTCTCGCTCCAAGCTTCGTTTTGACTATTCGTGGGCTCCGAGAGGTAGAGAAACGAGTGAGATATCGGAGTTCGAAGTTGAGGTGAGTTTTAGTGGCGATTTTGAGTTTAAATTCACATATCTCATCATTCCGGCCGAATTCCGGTGTTTTGACCGTAGATTCGTACTCCCCATCGTGTAGGGAACATTCGGACGTCGAGGAAGCTTCAGTTAAACGCCAGAAATCGCCACCGCCGCCGTGAACGGAGGAACTCCGGCGAGGTAATTTTATGTCCCCGTTTTTCGTCTTATTTTGAAGATTTGAGGGTAGAATCATGTTCTAGGAAGCTTGGGGACCCCGAAAGTGTATTTGCATGTATAATCGGGGGTATAGAGAGGGGTTTTAGTCGCAGTTGCAGGTTTCCGGCGAAACCCGCAAAGAAGACGACTCCTGTTGATCGACAGGAATTGTGTCGATCGACAGGAGGTCGATCGATAGAGTGATGTCGGATCAGTCTTGTCGATCGACAGGAGGCGTGTCGATCGACAGGATGTGAGGCATATCGACAGATTCTTGTCGATCGACAAGAGGAGTGTTGACCGACAAGAAGGAAGACATATCGAGTCAATCCTGTCGATCGACAGGGATTATGTCGATCGACAGGGATGAGCGACACAAGTTTTGTCGACAGAAGATATGTCGATCGATAGGGTCATGTCGACTGAGGCATGTCGACAGAGTCAAGTCGACAAGGACTGTGTCGACCGATATAGAGCCCTGTCAGTCGACACAGAGGCTTGAAGTGTGATGAGATATTGTTCAATCCTAGTTCTTTCGAGTCCTATTTATTTACGATTAAGATCTATTGTCCTAGATATATCATACTAACTTATAAACCCTATTTGATTGTAGGAATTTGAAAGCAAGGATTGTTTGAGCTCATTCTAGCAGAAAGCATCTAAACTAAAAGCCGAGAACGAGGTGGGAAACTATTTCAACTATAAAAACAAAATGCGTGTTTTCTTTCCAAAATGTGTATAAACTGTTTTGCTTTTAAAATGAAACTGCTATGCTTGTTTTGTGTTATCTTATCTGTCCTCTGTCGTTTCCCATCGACAAGAGAGATTATCTAATGAGTTCGGAACCAAGTTTCCATAACTGCGCTAGAACTCTATTAGTAGTATGGAGTAGTGACTCCATATGATTGAGAATTTGAAGTTATAAGGTGGAATCTGTTGTGTTTGGTTGTGAGATTTGTGGGTGGAATTGAATATGGTGATGATGATTGTGATTCATGAATAATAAGCGATCGGGTCTCAAAATGGATTTCTGAGACTAGTGCATTCTAGATGACAGTAGGTTGGGTGTGTATACATCCCTAACTGATCATCGTAACTCGGAAGCCGGCCAACTCCAGTTACAATACTGAAACAAATATGATAACACCAAAATTAACGCGCATAAAATAAAATATTTTGGCTAACACGGTTCTTTTCAACAAAACTCCGTGTTTAGTTGTGTGAGTTGCATAGCATGTTTCCTATATAATGTATGATTTCGGGCACGTTTCTCATTGGGTACGAAAGTACTCAGCCCCTCGCGTTCTTTCTAAAACGTGCAGGTTAAGCAACAAGGATGGGAGTAGCGGGGTGTAAGCTGGTAAAGATGGAGTGGTTTTGAAAAGTTTACAGATCCTGTGACATGTATCTCCATATACATGTCACCATCACGCTACACACACTGCTGCACCGCTCTCTGAAAACCCCCTTCCCACTTTTGAATGTTCAAATAACCAAATATATGTTTGTTAACTGACTCGAAAGATTTTATTGTTACTGTTTAACTATCTTTTATTTAAATTTAAGTTTTCTTCTTATTTGAATATTTTGAATGCTCATCAAAACCTGAAACATCAATGTAACTTGGCCTCATATTGGGAAGATCAGATGGGGGCGTTACACGATCAATGAATAATTTGTCGAACAAACCAATTTGTTCATTAATCGATTTATCCTCGTGTATCTAAAATCAATGTAAATTTGTTTATGATATGGTCAATTTACTAGTAATTTTGTCATAAGTAAAGATTCCAGTTTGATTCATACTCTAATAAAAAATTTCTCTCTCAACACCTTTTTCAATGCCGTGTCTCCCAATCGATCTCATTAATGTATCCTTCTCCTATTGTTAGGTCATCCAGGCAACCAAGCCTCCCATTTCAAGGCATTTGTCAGGCCTTTTATTGTACATACTAGACCCTCATTTTTTACCTCCACAAACAAAAGTAATTCGATCATGTGAAAATGCTCTACCTCAAATTTAGTTTGATCGGGTAAAATGCTCAACTTTAAATCTGGTTGAACCTATTGTAATCAATCAATCACCTTAATTCACATTTACCACATTAATTTGTTATGAATTAAAATAATTGTGAACACCTAAATAAAATAAATAAATAAATAAAACGCAAAAACTTTTAATGATTCAAGTTTGTACTGTACTCCATTCTCCTCTACACTACACTACCAGAAATTTGCATTTTTGCGACCGAAAAATCGGTTGCAAACTGCTGTTTTGCGACCGATTTCGTCGGTCGCAAAAACCTTGGTCGCAAAAAAAATTGCGACCGAAAATTGAATCCGTTGCAAATTTTTGCGACCGATTTGCGACCGAAATTTCGGTCGCAAATAAATTTCCTTCAAAGGTGGCTTGCGTCCAAGAGGGTTCGATCTCGGCACCTCCCGCGCGCGTGCCGCGCGCGTTACCACTGAACCAAACAATAATCTCATTCTTTATACGTACTAAAAAATATACATATTTTAAATCGGTCGTAAATCGGTCGCAAAAAATCTGCGACCGAATATTCGGTCGTAATTCCGTCGCAAAATCGAGACCCTTTTTTTTTGGTCGCAAATCGGTCGCAAATTCGCAATTTTTTTGTAGTGCTAGAAATATATTAGTATTACTTAAGATGAGAACAAATATATATGTGTATTGCATAATTCAAAATGGTGCAACACATGCATTTACAGCCTGGTATAATCGAACTAAGTTGAATCGAGTAGATCCGTGTTCAAGTTTGATTTGTTTAGTATCGAGTCGAGCTTCGACCTTTTTTATTGAATACTTTGACGTTCACGAACTTTTTCAAACTTTAGTCGAGCCTAAATGAACTTTCTAAATTTAGAAAATATTTTAAATATTCATTATTATTTTGAAAGAAAAATTAAATATCATTTTCATGCTCAAATTCTAAATTTTCTTATTATTAAAAAGATTTATCATTATTATTACTCTTAAATCATGAAAATATTATTTTTATAATAGTAATAATTTTATATCTCTTACTAATTTGAGCTAACAAGCCTGCTCACGACTTGAGTATTATGATATTCAAATTTGATTAATTTAATAAACAAACTCGAATGAATTTTTATTCATTTACAATTTTATTTATAGGGTTATATTTATCTAAATATGGTAAGAAATAAATCCTGACATAGTAATAATATATCAAATCTAAATTAATTAGATTAGAATTAATCCTAATATTTTAGGCCCACAAATTTAAGTACAGTATGTATTACAGACAAAGTAACTCTTCCAACAAAATCATAAAAGTCATCAAAAGTTAGATTCTCGAATAATCCTTCACCAATAATAACATGAATAATGATTATACATTTAAAAGAGAGAGAGAAAAAAAAGTTTCAAAAAACAAGAAATTAATCCTTTTCATGGGAGAAGTCTAATTCTAATAAGAAATTTTTGTCTATGAAGAATCTGTCTTAAATTAATAGAGTTTGAATGAGTCCAAATCAGCAAGGTGGTAGGCAGGGTCAGCACGTTATTTATTACTCCTTCCAAGAATATTACTTCTGCGTAGAAAATCAAATCAAATTAAATGATTACGCTAAATTTCAAATTCAGTAAAAACTATATCATCATAAGAAAACATGATGCTTGATTACATATGCAAACTACATTGAAAAATATTTACATTAATGTTTAGACTGTCTTAAAAATAAATATATATTCAACTCAATTTTGATGTAACATGCTCCGCCCAGGACTGAATTTAAGGTAGAATAAACAACGTTAGATAATTTGTCTGGAGTGGGAGTGGCGAGATCTTGCAATGAAATTGTAGGCGGATACTTTCATTAATGACGTTGCCATAGCTTCTAGGATGACTTACTTGGTCGTCGTGTTGTTTCATTCCTAGTGTCGTATAGACCAAGTAAACAACCAAACTTCTTAGTCCCTTCCCATGTCCTCATTTCTCTCTCTCTCTCTCTCTCTCTCTCTCTCTCTCTCTCTCTCCACTTGTATATGAATATGAAGGTTGACACTGCACACAACGTGGGATTGTTTTTCTTGATCAAAATAGTTGACACGACAATCGTGTTGGTGGGATATGGAGAATATGTCACCGGAGCTCGCAGGAGTGTGGAAGAGGGTGGTGGTGGTCGGCGGCGGCGTCGCAGGTTCACTCATCGCCAAGTCTCTGCAGTTCCATGGAGATGTAACCCTCATCGACCCGTAAGCCTCACTTCTGGGCTTTGATCTTGATTTTGTTTTTCGATCATCTAATTTGCAATACCATACCTTTTTCTGTGATTTTGGCCTCTTCTTCGATCTTAAAATAGCTCGAATTTGCTATACTCTCCATATATTGTTAATGTTTGTGAACAGCTGATCGTTTCTCGATTGAATTGTGATTACGCCAACCCAAACCTAGCTAATCGTGATTTCATCTGTCGAAACTAGCTAGTAATTAACTCAGACATCAATCTTGAAACAGGAAGGAATATTTCGAGATTCCTTGGGCAAGCTTGAGGTCCAAGGTGGAGCCAACATTTGCAGAGAGATCCATAATTTACCACAAAGATTATCTCACCAATGGGCGTCTCGTAGTTGCCAAAGCCATAAACATCTCTAACTCTCAAGTACTCACCTCAGACGGCCGTCAGATTGCATACGACTACCTCGTCATCGCCACCGGCCACGACGACTCCCTCCCTACAACTAGGTCCGACAGACTGAGACAATTCCAAGCAGGTATTCACTGAAATGCCTAACAGAGTGGACTATTAGATGTTGCATTATGTTATTTAATTTCTGTAGTCGAATGATCTTAAGTCAAGTCTAAGCTTTGATTGATTCGTGTGTATGCAGAGCATGGCAAGATAAAATCATCTGATTCCATACTGATTGTTGGTGGAGGCCCCGTTGGAGTGGAACTAGCAGCAGAGATTGCTGTGGATTTCCCAGAGAAAGAGATCACTCTTGTCCACGAGGGATCCAGGTTGATGGAATTCATGGGGCCTAAAGCCGCTGACAAGGCTTTGGAATGGCTGAAATCGAAAAGGGTGATTGTTAAGCTAAGGCAATCAGTTGATCCAAACAACTGCTCAGGAGAAAGCAAAACATATGTAACTTCATCAGGCGAAATAATACGAGCAGACCATGTGTTCGTGTGCACGGGGAAGCCACCCGGCTCAGCCTGGCTGAGGGAGACCATGCTCAAGGGCAGCCTCGACAGCTTCGGAAGGCTGAAGGTTGATGACAATCTCAGAGTTAAAGGATACAAGAACATCTTTGCTGTTGGGGATATTACAGATGTCAAGGTAATGAAAATAGACTTTTAATTAATTAAATCTCTTCTTCAATTCACCATTGAAACCGAAACTGATGGGAAGCGTATTTGGCAGGAAATGAAGCAGGGATACTTGGCTCAGAAACAAGGTGTGATTGCTGAGAAGAATTTGAGGGTGTTGATGGGTGGAGGAGGAGATGAGAGGAAGATGGTGAGTTACAAGACACGTTCATCATCAGTGAAAGTAGTGGTGTCGTTGGGGAGGCATGATGCAGTGGCTCAGTTTCCATGGATGACATCCATTGGACTGGTTCCAGGTTTGATCAAATCCAAGGATTTGTTTGTGGGAAAAACCAGGAAGCAATTAGGTCTTCATCCCAGAATTGAGGATCATTGAGTTTCATCACTCTTTCTTATATATCTTATACTCTTTTTTTACTTCTTTATTCATGTTTATATCTTAATGATGAGTTTATTCAACTTTGGTAAAAAAGAATATTTTTTCTGGCTTCTCGCAAGGCCAGACTGTAATTTTTTTGCATATATTATGGATTCTTTTGACTACACAATTAATGAACGTTATAGGGTTTAATAGTCTCCTTTTCCCATAATCTACTTAATATACTAAAACAAAGCAGTCAAATACTGGTGATATCCCGCTCATTTTATTCATTTAGCCCGCCCATTTCTTTTTTTCATGCACATTATGTATAAATGAATCAAACTGTTCGTGAGCTACTCGGATCTCGATTCGATAAAAGCTCGTTCGAGTTCGTTTAGTAAAGCTCGTTTATTAAATGAACCAAACTTGAGCATCGTAGTATTGAGCTCGTGAACAAGCTCGTTAGCTAAAATCAGTAAGAAATATAAAATAATTAATTATGTAAAAGTATTATTTTAATTATTTAAGAATAATAATAATGATATATTTTTCTAATAATAAGAAAAACTTTAATTTGAGCATGGACATAATATTAATTTTGGAATAAATCATTTTTTCATTCAAAATAATAATGATTGTTTTAGATATATTCTAAATTTAGAAAGTTCGTTTAGGCTCGACTGAGGCTCGATAAAGTTCGTGAACTTCAAAGTATTCGATAAAAAAGCTCGAAGTTCGACTCGAAACTAAATGAGTCAAACTTGAGCACGAAACTACTCGGTTCGATTACACCCCTACACATACAATACTTCTCAAAATTCATTTTAAACACCTTTTCACTTAAAGCCCAATTGTCCCTTCTAGCCCAAACCAAATATATATTTTTCAAAATTTCAAACTCTCGTAATGATTATCTACTGTGATTTCAAATTCAACTAGGTTGTAGTCCAATTAAAATTTTATATAGCCTATACCTACCAAATATTTGAATTCTATATATACAAATAAATTTTAAATACATCCGATTAGATAAAGAGAAAAATAGTAGAGATCCTGTGTATATTACAAAATTAGGGAACATAAACGAATAACATTATTTATGAATTAGGCAACTCCAATTTTTATTGTGTTAAGGTTTGGGTTTGAATTTTTTTACTGTAAGCAGTTAGAATGAGTCCAATTTATCAGAAAGGAAGTTCGGTATCGGTCGTTTTCATAAATTGTAAATATATCTCAAAACTGATTATATCTCAAAATGGTAGATAATAATTTATCAGATTTCATAATTTTGAGATATAATCAAGACAGTTATTTACAAATGAAGATTGCGTTAAGTGTACGATATTTAAAAATATATACTCCCTCCGTCCCGTGCGAATTGTTACACTTCTTTTCGGCACGGAAATTAAGAGTTGTGAGTGTAGAATGAGTTAGTGGGATTAATATTTTATTGTTGAGTGTGAAAAAGTTAACTTTTTTAGAAATGTAACAATTCGGGTGGGACGCCCAATTTGGTAAGTGTAACAATTCGGGCGGGACGGAGGGAATAGTAGTTAATTTATCTTTTATGATATGTTTTTTTAATTCCTTATTATTTGTCTTTCTTACTAACATTTAAATTATTTAAAATTCTATTATTACGATATCGAACAATATTATTGCATGTATAAAAATATGAAAATTGACACATAATTATTTATGAGCTGACTATAGTCTATAACAAAATATATTATATATTTTGCAATATTTCACATAAAACCTGTGAGTGTAGATATAAGTTATAAAGTAGTATAAAAAATAGTTGTAATACTTTCTCACTACGAAGCCGCAGTATTAATTTTCACAAAGGAATATTAAGTTTCCAAATAGCTCATTGATTTTATTTTATTTTTAAATAGTGCCAATTATTGATTTTATTGTATAAAATAAATTTGAGTTAATAATAATATGAATATATTAAATCTGCAATATTATACTTTATATTTGTGTTTATAGATATAAGTTATATTATAGCAAATACTCTA
>JAPKLW010002047.1:0-24134 GCA_026898455.1 Plectranthus barbatus
GGGGTTGGACTAGGTTTAGCCGGTTGGTCCATGTCAGAGCTCAATCCACTGAGAGCTTTTTTTCTAGCTTGTCTAAGAAAGAGATAAGTCACACAAGTTGGCATTTGCTAAATCAAAGCTGAACTAAAATCATAGGATGAATTCAATCTATAAGTGATGCCATAAGAATAAAGTTGTTTGTGCAACAAAGATACTGACAGAGAAGATGTAAGAGTAAAATCTTAACACAGCAATTGATCAAGAACTAAATCAAGCGCAACATTATTTGTTATCCACATTGTGGTGCAGTTAACAAGGAGAATACAGTCTATTGACAAGCCGAAACCAGAACAAAGAAATGCAGGATCTTGATCTTCACAGTTGGTCACCAGATTCAAGTTTGCTACTAGTTTTCTACAGATCCCCTTCACTTCTCACTTTCGAGTTTTCAAGTTCATACAACAGAAAATGTCCATATCCCATTATGAGTCAGATTGAAAAACTTGAAGGAAAAGTTGGTTATGTTCTGTGTCTTGACAATGTGTAAGAACTAGTTTACACCATTATTTCCAACTTCCAGGACGCATAACAACAAAAAAAAAAGTCAATAAACCAAAGAGCAAAAAGCTTAGCAACACCAAAAATCTTAATCTTAACAAGCATCACAGCTCGATAGATGAACAACGAATATAGGTTAAGCCTGTTTTTATCAACCAAGATCTTAATCCTACTCAGACACAATACACCATGAGTAAAAAGTGAACAATACTAATGAGCCGTCCACTTGCCACAAAATGAGCGATTGAGCGGATGAATGTGAGAACAGATAAAGCATTTTTCACTCCCATTTCTTACAAAAACATGTTTAGACATAACACTCCCACTAGAAGCTCCGCAGTAGGTAAACTTTTTCTCAATACAAATTAAGGAAATTTTCAGCAGCTTGCTTGTCTAAATCTCAGTCCCAATTGTATACTAACTCAAATTTATGAATCTAACTAAGATTCCTAAAAGTATGTAAAAAACCACTTGGAATTTTAATTTCCCAGCAAATTTACAATATATGTAACATTTCAAATCTTGAAACACTTCTAGGAAATATAAACTGAACAAACCGTATGACTCTCCCTTGTTTTGTTCCAATTTTCTATCAAGTTGTCTTGAGTTATAAATGCATGTAATTTCAGCAATCTTAAACCAGGCATAAACATTTAAACCTAAGTTTCCAAATGGATTTAAGGTATCCAAACAACCCCTGGGCGACAGAGCACTAAACGATCTGATTGGTCTGAGATTAACAACTGAAAAGTTCTGACACAATGATTAATCGACAAAAAATTTCGCAGCTGCAAAATCACAAACCACAGCCCCCACCTAAAAGAAAAACAGAGAAACTGGAAATATACATGTATATTATCATTATAGTTGCGCGCAAGCTCAAGTGTCCAAATAAATGAAGATCTTATCGTCATGCGCATACACCATACTTCATTAAACTTCAGGTGCGAGACATAGAATTGTGTAATTGATGATTTCAAATTAGCGCATACCTCAATTCTTTTGGAAAAGATCAAACCTTTACTTGAGCGTGTCAGAATGTATTTTGTGCGACACTCCACAAGAAATAAACAAAGAAAAAACTTGAATCCTATTTAGGGTTTTTGCTTTGGTAAGAAAGGGTTTTATGTAATTTTTTTAAAAAAATTATGGTTTCTATCCTAAATTTCCAGAAGTTTATGAAATTCCATCCCATGTTTTTTTATATTTGATCCTATTTTATACTATACTAATTTGCTACCAATGCGCTATGTTGACAAATTATTTTTAATAAATTTCTACTGAATATTTACACAATTCATTATTTTAACTATTTTATGATATTGCATTTCAAAAAAAAAAAAAAAACTATATTATGATATTATGACACTAACCAAATAAGCATAAACGATCAAAATGTCCGATTGTGAGTATGAATTAATGTGTCCACTAATATGTCAATTCATTATTGGTACAACTATATAATATCGATCGTAAAATCAATTTTAATTATTTTCAATAATTTTTATTTATGACCACATTAGGTATGAACAAGCATATTAATTTGTGCCCATAATTATTGGAGTTTTCTTGACCTAATAAGATAATATTTATAGCAACTTGTTTAAATAAAATAAAATAATATTTTATAAACACTTCAACTACTTTAAGTTAAATTTGCCACTGTTGTAAATATATTATTTATTTATATGACCATTACTTTGAGCTTCAGTAGACCTATTCTTGTTATAGTTAGAGTTTGTAAATTGATGTATATATTGACATTATGTGGGAATAATAAACACGGTTATTTTTCTTCTCTTTCTTCTTTTCTCTCTTTTGTACAGATACTGCTTTTGTACATGAAATTCGTAAAAGTTGGCTCTGATTTATCGAATGAATTTCTGTTAAGGATTTTTGTTGGTCTTTGATTGTTTTATTTAGTGACATGTGTTTTTGTTGGAATTTATTGGATTTGGAGGACATATGCAATGCTATTATAAGTT
This sequence comes from Plectranthus barbatus, assembly GCA_026898455.1. Taxonomy (NCBI): domain Eukaryota; kingdom Viridiplantae; phylum Streptophyta; class Magnoliopsida; order Lamiales; family Lamiaceae; genus Plectranthus; species Plectranthus barbatus. Next base: position 2,523 of record JAPKLW010002047.1, read on the forward strand.
AGTTGGGCTCCAGTTATGGTCAGGCGCTGATGTTGGATTTAATTGAAGCTAACTCATTTCTGTGTTGTTTTGGCTATTCCAATTTGGGATTGAGGTAGCATTTGGTTGAAGCAAACAGATTATTAGCACGGGTTATTCTTCTTTTTGCACGAACTATGAGCATTGATTATTTTCTTAGCAATGAAGATACTTGAATTATCTCTTTTTACTTTGATTATTATTTTCGGGAGTTCAATACAAATTATTTGGATCATTTACTTAATTCGGATTATTCTTGTCTCTGGGATTATTTGTTTGAATTCGGAGTATCCTTATTTTTGACATTAGTTGGATTATTATCTATGGAATTATTATTTGGATGCAACTCGGTACCGGTTATTAATGCTCAGCGAGATTATTATCAACATGGATTATCTATTTTATTTGCGTATTCGGATGCTACATAATTGATCTATCGTTGGCTTCAATGGACAGGTAACTCGTTCTATACTCAAACTCCTATATTCATTGAGACTGTGTTAAATTATTATATTTATCGTTATTTACTCTTGTTCATCTACTGTATTTTAGAAAATATAAATATTTGTTATGATAAATCATGATGATAAGAATTTCGAAATAGTGTTGAATTGTATATTAATATTCAATAGAATAATCATGTTGCAATGAACATAAGTTTTAAAGATCCAAGACTTTTTGATTAATGACATGAGCATTTGGATCCTATTGGGCATATCATAACTTGTTGGATTATGAAAAGTGATATTGGTATATTATACCTAGGGATGTCAATAAAGCCCGAAACCGATGGGTTGGCCCGAAATCGGTGGGCTAAAATGCGGGTTAGGGTAAAAAAATTTCAACCCGAAATTATTTTTAACCGAACGGGTTGAACCCGACGGGTCGGCGGCCCGAGCGGGTTGAGCCCGGTGGGTTGCGGGTCGGCCCGTAGGTCCGGCAATATTTAATAATTTATTATTTATTATTTTTAATATTATTTATATCATACTATACCCATTAATTATATACCTAATTCTCTAGACCTAATTTTCCGTCACACAAAATCTCATCAATCTCTCCCAATGACTTAGTCCTTTACCCTCACATCGAAAAATCTCTCATTTCTTCCTCTTTCACTGTCTTTCACTCGTCACTCTCCTAATTAGCGTACCTACTCATTTCTTCCTTTCAAGAACCTTTAGCCACTCGTTGTTATTTTCACCCAAGTGAAAGCTATATTTAATTTTTTAATCATTATTTTATTATTTTATACAATGTACTTCTATTATTTAAATTAGTTGGTATATAAGGATTGATGTTTTTTTTTTCAAACTATGATTATCCGCTTATCACTATTTTTTTTTTGCAAAGATATTGTTATTTGATGTCTTTTATTTATGTTGGTTCATCATTTTCTTTTTTTATTTTGTTTTAGGGGTTGTTAAAATATTTTAAGAAAATCTTTACAAAAATAAACTCGTAAATATTGCCAACCCGACGGGTCAACCCGAAAACCGGTGGGTTAGGGTTAGGTTCAAGAATTTTTAGCCCGATAAAAATTCAGCCCGATTCAACCCAGACCGAATAGCCCGTAGCCCGATAGGGTTAGCCCGAAACCCGACGGGTTAGCCCGATTGACATCCCTAATTATACCTCTTATTATAAGTTATATGTGGATAATATTAACCAACATTAGAATGATTTTGAATATTTTTACGGTCCAAATTGAGGACTTTAATATATTTATAGTCCACGCATAATAATTTGTGTGCTAAAATTATTAATACAATTGTAGTATACAGAATCAAATTCCTTGATTCCTCAATTAAGTCCTTATGAATGGATAATGTTGGTGAGATGAATATCATGTCATTAGACATAAAAGTGAGGTTCATTGTTCTTAATCCTACTAAAACTCCAACATATATCCCTTTTTTTTTTTGTTGGATATGCATTTGAAATAAATCCGACGAACTGCATATTTAATATATTCCCCCAAATAATAGTGTGTGATAAATTAATAATCATTTCCCATCTGAAATTATTTATTTTACAGTCTAAATTTCAATCACCACCAAAACGTACCTCTACGGGCTCTCAACATAAAATAAGAATATATGTTGAACACAAATCTCCGTGTATAATCAAATATTTAAAGCCCATTTATAAGGGGATCAACGTATTTGGTACGTGACTGTAAATTCATGAAGATCATTTCTCGGCATTAGGGGAAGATAAAAGCCCACATTGATAGAATGCCTCATAAAGATCTTCAATATCTAAATTCACGCACAAATGAATTAGAGCTGAAAGTTTGAAATATAATTATCTTGCGATTTAGCAAGTATTCTGTCATATGCATTTATTTATTATAAAGGAGTGAATAAATCTTATGCACCATAAAGAAAGTATATATGGACCGTATATATTAAATGATACTCCTCAATGCCAGAAGCATGAGAGATTTATTGGTGCTAAAGTTAAATATCCGCGGAAATAAATCTCAATAAGTAAATAACACTCTTATAACCTCCTGAAGACAAAATCTCAATGACTAGCACGTGCATAATGTAATAATAATATTGGGATCACGGAACAACCAAGTTATATTATTATGGGAAATGAAGGAAAAAAACTTGGTTAATATTGATATTATTTTGAATTTTATTTATAAAGGAGAAATATGTTATATAATCACAATTGTCGACAACATATATGTCTCTACAATTGCTCTTATATTCCTTAATTTATAATATGGATCCAAAGCCCAAGTGCCAGAAGCACTATAATTGACTGAAATAAAAGAAGCAATTAAGACCGAGCTTAACTCGCTAAATAAAATAAAAGTGTATACTTTATATTACATACACTGAAAATATTATCCCTGCAGGATACAAAATGGTATTTATATAGAAGGGAAATTAGAATAATGAGGTAGTGAAATATTAAGCGTGATAAATAGCTCACGGGTTTTCGCAGACACCCACTATTGACTTTTATCAAAATATTCTCCTATTTTCTATGACATAATGTTCCGCAACTAAATCTATGGCAGAAAATATGAAATTATATATATATGCAGTTAATGAACGTCATGATTGAATTTTTGTATTGGTCGTTGGACATTGGTACCTGTATGAAAATCTTTAATAGATTTAGAAAGAAAATGAGAATTGCAACATTGTATAATTCATTTAATTGAATCCTTCCTACTGAAGGAATATATTAAAAATAATGTATTATTTGTATATTATTGAAAAACATAAAGAGCTTGAACAAGCTAGCTCATGCATAAAGACGGAGTTTTAAATGAAAGACTTGATAAGGTCAAGTGCTAGTTGACGTGCAAACCAACTATCTCCCGAAGAAGTTTTTATACATATCAGTCAACTTTTGTGAAAGTTCGTCCACACAATGCATATGGTCATTTGATCCAAAAGTGGATAATGACTTGTTTAGATTTAAAGAAGATAACAAAAGTATATAAAGGACTAGAAGTTCCTTACTTGAGTGTTATTATAACACTATTTTATCAAGCCTGATATGACATTTGGAATTACTTGTTGGTAAAGATGAATTTTTCTCTTATAAGAGGTGTTGGAAAGATGTTAAATACATCATTTGTTATCTTCATGGTATAAGATACATGTACCTTGTCTACCTTATAAGGAAATCAATATATGGTATTAGTAGTGTACAAGTGGATGATTAATATTTATTTGATCCTCATATTTCTGTATCATGATTGGTTATGTTGTTAACATTAATTGAAATAATATATTCATGTGGCATATAATGCTATGACAAGAGTAATATTCTTCATTCTCTTTGTTGAGGATAATACATTTGTGTTGCACAAACAAGCAGTGAGTATTCTAAATATTTATTATTTGCATTCTTTTACACACGTCAGCTCCAGAAGAGCCACACATTATCATTTGAAAGTTTAATGCAGTGATAATCCTGCAGATTGTTCACATAGTCTATTCCGTATTTACATTTGAAAGTATATTCATAATAGATTATATTTGGAAGATTGTTGTCTTTAGGGGGAGCAATAATCTCAAATTATATTGAAATTACGAAAGTTATTATTTTGGAGAAGATTAATAATCTCAAAGTAGTTTATTTTGTTTAGACCCTGAAGGTCTATATTATACTCAGAAGGTTAAATAGATGTACTCTTATCCTCGACTATTTTTTCCCACATGGTTTTTGGCGAGGTTTTTAAAGAGGCATGAACATATAACGAAGTAATGTCTAAAGGGGGAGGGTTGTAAATATATTATTTATTTATGTGGCCATTATTTTGGGCTTCTGTTCTGTGGACCTATTCTTGTTGTAGTTATGGTTTGTAAATTGATGCATATATTGACATTATGTGGGAATAATAAACACGGTTATTTTTCCTCTCTATCTTCTTTTCTCTCTTTCTGTACAGATATTGTTTTTCTATGTATGAAATTTTCCCAATTCACAACGGCCACATCATTAATTAACATATTATCCAACCATATCAGCCCTAATTGATGACATTAATAGTATATGGCTATAATTTTTATTTAAAAAAATATCTTAAATAATATGTTTGAAATATCTTTTTAAAAAATTGTTTTTTGAGTTAATCTACTAAGTTTTTAAATTTTAGAATAATTTGAACAAAACACATTTTTTAATTTTAAATATAATGGAATCAACGACTACATGCATGCCACAACCGAATGATTACATTTTTTACTCATTTCTATACAATTATGATTAATTTATAAATTAAATTCAACATTTTGGTATGCCTAGTAAATCTCTTTTTTTTTAAGATATGTTAAAATTTAATAAAATAAATTTATTTTTTTAAAAAAATTTGTTCAATTAATATTTCTTTAGTTATATTTTTGTTAATTTTAAAACATTAGAACAAATGTGTTGTGCCCAACAAATTCTCAATTCTTTAAAACTTAAAAAAAGTTATTCTCAATTATGCGTTTGCTGACGATGTGGCAAAAATTTAATGTTGTTAGGTGGGTTATGATTAAACTACATAATTGAATATAGTATATAATAAAATTTCATAGATTTAAAAGAGTGTGATAGAATTATATTGATCTTCGAATTTTGGATAAATAATCGTAAATGCCTTTTTTTCAAAACAAAAAATTGGGTTACACAATTTAAATTAATGCTTAGGAGACATCTTTTGTACTCGAATCATGATTCATTTGAGCAAAATATTATAACATGTGTTGGAATTATATGTAATTTTGATGATTATTGAATACCATTAATTAACTATTACTCTTGTATAAAATTGACTAGAATATAGGAGTATATGATAAATATAGTTTAAGTCCAACTCAAGCCATAATTAAACCAATGATTTAGGGTTGGGTTGGGTTTGTCTTGAATGGGTTGGGTGGCGGGTGGGAATTTATCATCCGATGTATTTTCGGGTCGGTTGGCGGGTGATATTTTTCGAGTTAATATTATTATTATTTTAGTAATATACATTAAAACGTAAAAATTAAATCCCTATCCCCAAATACATTTAAAATTGAAACATCAACGCGTCACACCGAAGCCTGCCGCACCCCTCTCACGCCAGCGGTGGAACCAGCTACCCACCGGCTACCGGCGCCCTCGCCAACCTACAGGCTTGCGGCCCTGCCCTCTTCCTCGACGTGCTTGGTGCTCCACAGTTCAGTGCCGCTGCATGGCTGGTGCACTCACCCTGCCGACCTGCAGGGTTGTCGACTTGCTCGCCACCTTCACCCACTATATGCTACTGCAATGTTATATCTAGTGCCCGCCCCGCCACATTCACACTTCACAGTTCACACACTATTACCTTTAATTGTATCGCCATTCTAAATTAATAGACTTACACCTAGGATTAGTGAAGTTCTTTCAGTTTCTTATTTGATTTACTTACAAATTACATGAAAACTTATAAGAATGCATAAATTGAACCATAAATTAGTTTCTTGTAATTAATATATCTCGGGTCAAATTTTCACCTGATTCACCCAACTCAAAATTCAGGTTTAAGATCGGGTCGTGCGAGATTGTTTCTCGGTCAGGTCATGGGTGGGGTTGATCGTGTTTTCGTGCTAATCAGGTTTGACCTGACCAGACCCAACCGATTGCACAGGCCTAGCACAGGGTTTGGGTCATCTCACCAATGCTACAAGTACTAAAATTTAAATGAGAACCCTATAAATACATCATTTGACAGAGAAATAAGTGTTATTCGATCAATATCAAAATCTAAAAGACATCTTAATCATATTACTCCCTCTCTCTCTTAAGTTTTCAACTCGAGATCACCGTGAGTTTCTAAGCATAAGATCGACGTCTGCCTTTTAGACAAGACCACCGGAGATCACAATTGTAGTTTAGCAAGGTTCCGAGAATCTTTCAGCATTTGTGTTTTCATGTGTCAAACCAACCAATTGTCTATTGACAAGTCTCTAGATGTGAGTTTAGCTCAAAAACTTGTAATATCCTATATAGGATTATTGAGTTGTAACAGAAAAATAGATATCTCACAGTTTGAGTCTCGAAGCCAGTAGGGACTATATTGCTGAAGTGTTTGGATACTGCAAGATCCCAACATCAAAGAATTCGCAACCAGTTTCCTGAAGCAGAGAAGATCAAACTAGCGAGACCAAACATCCAAAGAGACAAAGAGAATGTGTTAGTCGTAAGCTTTTAAGGAGCCGACATGAAGATGGTAGTTTCTACAAGTCTGCATTACTCGGAGACAAAAGACCAAGTTACTTTGGAATCCACCAAATGGTAGTCGGGTCGGGTCAACCAATTGTACAGGCCTAGCACAGGGTATGGGTCATCTCACCAGTGCTACAAGGACTAAAATTTAAATGAGAACCCTATAAATATATCATTTGACACAAAAATAAGTGTTATTCGATCAATCTCAAAATCAAAAAGACATCTTAATCATATTACTCCCTCTCTCTTAAGTTTTGAACTCGAGATCACTGTGTTTTTAAGCACAAGATCAATGAATTTCTTTTAGACGAGACCACCGGAGATCACAATTGTATTTTCGCAAGGTTTTAAGAATCTTTCAGCATTTGTATTTAATGTTTCAAACCAACCAATTTCAATTGACAAGTCTCTAGATGTGAGTTTAGCTCAAAAACTGTAATTTCCTATATAGGATTATTGAGTTGTAAAAAAGATAGATATCTCATAGTTTGGGTCTCGAAGCCAACAATGACTATATTGCTGAAGTGTTTGGAAACTACAAGATGCCAACAACAAATAATTAGCAACCAGTTTCCTGAAGCGGAGAAGAGGAAACTGGCGAGACCAAACATCTAAAGAGATAAAGAGAATGTGTCAGTCGTAAGCTTCTAAGGAGCCAATTTGAAGATGGTAGTTTCTACCAGTCTGCATTACTCGGAGACAAAAGACCAAGTAACTTTGGAATCCACCAATTTGGATTCCTAAGACTGGGAAAGAGTTGTTCTAATACGAGGTAGAAAAATATACCTACTGCAATGCTCCATATGGTACTGTAGAACATAAAATAGGTTGCATCAGAACTTCTCATTGGTTGAATTTGAATTCATTGCAAACAGTTAAATCTCTACTTCCTCAAGGCCCGCATCTATAAATAGAGAAGAAGACAAATATAGAGAAGACTTTATTGTAAGTACAAGAAGTCATTTTTCAAGCTTTCAAAGCTCTTAAATCCTGTAGTTCTCCTTGTTTCTTATACACGAGGCTCTTAGCATTTTGCTAGAGCTATTTTCGGAGTTCTTACTTTCTAAGTAAGAATCCGAGAATAGTTTCTCACTCTTTGAGAAACTCCATGATGGTCCCGGTTTATCAGAGTAGAAAATATATGCACAACAGAAATAGAAATATGTTTGTTCGGTAAGCTTACACTTATCCAAGCTGAGGGTGACATGTCGGTTTGGTTTGTCAAATCTAGAGTTCAGGTACTTAACGTCAAGTATACTTAGTGCCAGTATTCAGTATATACTACAATACTTGAGTGTTGAGTTTTAAATGAAAGTAAACTTGCAGTATGTAATAAAACAGTAAATGACAAGGATTTATAGTGTTCCAGGCCAAAATGTCCTACGTCCACTCTTCAGAATCACTATCTGGTAATCTACTAAGCTTAGAAATTTATAGGTGCTCCTACGATCTATTGCTTGTCAGTGAATGCCTCGTCCACTGATTCACAAGCGCACTCGCTTGGTCCTTGCTCGTTCTACGCTTTGAAACTCCTTAGAGTGTGGGCGCACCACTCAGCCTCCTCATAGCCAGAATAAGGTGTTAATAGTTCTCCCTTGAACTGTTTCCTTGGCAGCAGATTGCCCCATAAAAGTCAGAGTAAAAGACGTACTTGACTGTTGTAGTCTTTCATATAGAGAAAGACTACCAAGAAATAACTTGAACACTAAGGTTCTGAGTCTCGTGTTCACTGAAGTCACACATGGAAAGCTTGAAAAGCCTCGAAATTGAGTAGTAAGCTTGGAAGAAGTCTTCGCTTCTAGTTCGTAACTATTTTGATTTAGTTTGGGTTACCGTAACCATCTTCTTATTAAAATCTCCAGTTTTTATAGCCGTGAAGTAGAAGGTTTGAAATAAATGTTCGTTAGAGACAAATTGGAAGATGTCCAATCGGATGTCTCTGTTGGTTGCTGCTCTAGGCGGGTAGGTGGTGTTTTCCCAGATGTTCGGCACCTGCTCTGCCTTTTTTAACAATGACAATGACTTTTTGTGTTTGTGTTAGAATGTCAGTAGTCGTCAGTTTGAGGAATCTCGAACTGGTTATCCTAGGTAACGAAACATGGTGTTTCGTGCGTACAGACTTTAAGGAATCTCCAATCCTTAAAGTTTGTACTCTTCAGTACGTTACTTAAATGATCCTCTTTGTCTCTCTACGTCGGGGCCTGGACTTGGAAATCCATAATGGTGATGTCATCCGGTCCCTATGCTGGCAAGTTTGGTATACTGATTTGGACCACACTTGTTGGATCCATACTTGGCAAAAGTCAAACTTATCAGTCAGACTCATATTCTCCCAGACTTGCACGTTTGTCTTGGACTTTTGTCTTTTAAGTCTTTGCGCATTTCAGACTGATTAACCAGTCTGGTCTTCAGATTAGTTCCAGCTTACAACTCGATATTTGATCCCATACAGGACTTTATATTTTTCGACTATACTGAAACTATCTAGAGATAATATTAATATGACTTTCGACCCACCAAAACATAATAAAACAATGAAATTTCTAACAAATCTCCTTACAATTTCCCCCTTTTGGGTGTGGTCAAAGCCATCTTTAATCAAAACCGATGAGGAGAGAAAGACTTTCAGAGTTTTTACAAGTAATAACTATCAACCTATAAACTCAGAGAAAGTTCCCCCTCAAACTCATCTTACTCTACTTAAGATCTTCCCCCTTAAACTTTTGGGAGAGATATTGCTCGATTAAGATATTTCAAGTAAGTTCAGAGCATTTGAAATCTTAAGTATAAAAGAGAGCAAGAGAAGCTTGCTGATTACACTAGATTGTGTACGTTCAGCGATGAAGAACAAAAACCATTGTTGGACAAAAAGATATTATCATCAACTAGTAAGTTTATCCATTAAATGCTTTTGATTACAAGTACAGGGATAAACTAACTCAATAACCTATACAAATCTATTACAAGACTATGCTAGGCTAGAGATGATATTGTTCTTCAACGAGTTGTTGTTGGTACTGTTATCCAAGCACATTACTATATCGAGGGAAGTGAGTTTGATATGCTGACCAGGTTTCAGCTTCCCCCTATGTCGTCTTCCAGCAGTTCTCAGTCTCGGAGGTGCTGCTACTGTTGGCGAGGTACTTCAAGCAGGCAGGGAAGAGAAAAGGAGATGTCCTTCTCGAATTTTGCAGCTGAGATTAGCAAGGAGACGTCCTTCTCCATTTTCACATTTCCCCCTCAGGTCTTCTCTTATTCGTCTGCATGTCCTTGCTGTTTGTTAGCATTTGTGGACATCATGCAGTGAAGAGCTCTCTAAGTGATCATGCCCTGTTGTTGGCATGTCACTTTGAGCAGTGAGTAGTCAGCCTCATCGGTTTGTAGAATGAGATGACAACGGTAGAAGAAATCTTCTAATTTTTTTTGCTCCTTCTACTTCTTCTTCGAATTGCTCTGCTCTATATTTATGATTTCTTCTGCTCCTTCCATATTTCTTACCCCTCTTTGACCACACCCAAAATGTTGGTGATTTTGGAGATATTGGGTGGCTCCATTTTTTCTTCATCGAGAAGTATAGAGAAGGGTAGGGAATAGATTTTCGAATAGATGGTTGGACTGCCCTATACCTATGACTAGGGTCGTGGGTTCTGACGTGGCCTTCCTTCTCGAGTCCCAATTATGCTGACTTGGCAGGCTGCTATTGGATCACAAATTCCGATAGAAGATTCGCATGTCTGGTCACAATTCTTTCGCATTAATTATTGCATTTAATGGGGCGTGTAGCATACGCGATAATGAAGTTCAAACGTCCCACCTACAATATGGTCATCAGCGTGGTTGACAAGCATGAAAATCTTCAGAGTCAGTAGAAGCTCATAAGCTTGGACCAAAAAAAAATAATTGTCAGCACGAATCTCCATCAGCTTAGTCTTCAATCTTCAATTCTTCAAGGAAAGTGAGAGCTTTGAATCCACTATAATCTGCATCTCTTCGTCTTCAACATCCTTGAAACATTGAGAGCTTGGACTCAATCTTAGTCCACTACACATTGTCTTCAACCACATGTTAACATATCTTCTAATATTTGATCCACTTGATAGACTGAGAGTTTGGGCAACGACACCAAAACTTCCTACACTAAAAATTCGATTAAGTAAATCAACCAAATCTCTAGCGAGTCAAGAATAAAATTTGTCAATCCAAGTTCTTCTTAATTCGCCTACTTAGAATACTGGTTACTTTTGTGTTGTGCTTGTATCCAAGTAACTTCAATCGTTGAGTAATGTTTTATCTAGGCAAAGAAAATATGTTAACTAACTAACAATCACTAAAAAACTAAATGTTTCAGTCGCCATTATAAAAGTAACAATTCACTCAGTTTTTTCAAACAAACTCACAAACAATACGTTTGAATCTCACAAATTGATAGAATTCACAAATGAGAGAAAGAGGATATTGGTATGAACTTTGCAATAAACCAACAAGGATGATAGAATGTTGTAAACTAACTTTAATTCTCCTAATAATGATCAACCCACCCAATACTTACTAATTCCCTTAGTATTGGTAAATTAGAAGTTGATGAAACGAGACTCTCAAGCTGTTACGCTATCCATTCCAATTTCACTCTCTAAGGCTTGTAAGTTATGGACCTACAAACTATCCCCGCACAAGGATTGGTTCAAAGTTTGCATGCAATCATACTAATCATGATATCAAAATCTGTGGAATGGCTGCAATCTCGATGCCAAACAATCAAGTAGTTGGTTAATGCATACATTAATTGACTATGAAGAGGCTCTAATAAGTTGCAATTGAATAGGAGAAGGTAAACAAGCATTCAATCAACTCAATAGATTCAAAGCATCATTCAACCAATATCCTACAATTGTTTAGCCACTCATATCTTTGATTGATCTCAATTCAATTACAAGAGTAAAGAAATCCATTACAAGACAAGGTAGAAAAGAGTATTTCCCCCAAATATTGATCTTCGTGGTTGGATCTTCAATTTGCATCTACTTGGATGGATAATGTATTGATTCTCCCTTGATTTGATGTTTGGAGGTGTTTGGAAGTGATTTGGGGTGAATAACCACCTCTTTTCCCCTTAGATCTATTTCAAAGTGTCAAAAGTCCCAAGCCAATTTGATTTCTCCTTTTTTATAGTAAGTAGCATCACCAAAATTTCTCCCGAACAAGAAAATTTTGACCGAGATGGCCAAAACTCATAAGCTTCCAGAAAATACCGCATGGGTTCGCCCCAGACAGAGAGGTCTTGGTTGAGATTTTGCCTCTATAGAGCAAATTTCGACCAAGACCAGAATGGGTTGGGTCGATATTTTCCCTACAGAGGCAGAATTTTGACCGAACCCAAACGGGGTTGGGTCTATTTTTGCTCTCTATTTCACCCCTTCATCTCTCCACACTTAATCTGGGTCGAAATCTTCTCAACATGTGCAAAATTTGGGTTGAAATCACTCCAAAAAATGGCCTAACTTGTGGATTTATGCTCAAATGCTTACCTACACAACTCAAACACAAACAAAATAGGTTGAGTAAAGAATGAATCTCTTAACCAGTTTTGATAACCAAAACTTACCAGACACAGCTAGTTATGAGAGTAACCTATTTTATTTCCGCTACGTGCGTTATTCTCTGTTTTTGAGACCAATAACTTGTCTGTGAAGAAATCATCTACTCAACTCAACTTTTGTGAAGATAACATAAATCTTCAACCAAATAGGAGAAGCCTAATTTGTAGAGAACGATAAAGTTTTGAAAGTTGTAGTAACCTGTGATCGAAAAAGATAAATCCTCCCTGTTATTATTAGAACTGAAATTGTAATTTATATTAATTGCAAATATAACCAAAGTATATCTTCTGTAAAGGAAGGAGGAAGAGTGGACGTCAATAATTATGTAATAAATACCATATAACTCATATTATTGGTTATTGAAAAAATAGTTTGAGGTCTAATTTTGTTTTAAGAAACTTTAGGTAACATTGTTTTTCATTAAATGTGGATGCTTACTATATGCAACTGATGATTAATGCGTTTTTTTTTTTTTTTTTTAATTCGTAAAAAACAGGTAGTAGCTCAACCTTTTCATTTATATTGTTGTTTTCTACTTTTATTAGGAAATGTTATATAATAATTGTTTTTATACTCTTTAAAATTGGTGGAAAAAAGTGTGACTCGTAAGTCGTAATTATTTTTCCACATTTTTGGTTGATATCATTATGTGGTTTAATTCTCATATTAATTATAATATTCAAATGCAAATTTTATATGTATGGATCTCATAAGATTTATAAATATATACACAACATTTTAGTAAATATATCATTTCGATGAATTAAATACATTATTATCTTTTACTAAATACATTTTATAAATATATTATATACTACAACTTCATTCTTGTTGAAATAATTAAATACATCATTATATTTGCCTAAATACACCTTTTATAATCTCAATATATTATTTAAAATAAAGTAATGAATTACTCCCTCCGTCCCGCTTAAATAGGCCCTTTTCATTTTGATACATTAATTTTAGAGCTAGTATTTAGTAGCTAATTGTGGTTAATAATAAAATTGACAATTATAATTAACTTATTTAAGACTTAAACAAGTTAATCACGATTGTCAATTTTATTATTAACCACAATTAGCTACTAAATACTAGCTCTAAAATTAATGTATCAAAATGAAAAAGGCCTATTTAAGCGGGACGGAGGTAGTACTTTGTTTACAGTAAAATAATATATTATTTATGAACTGAAAAATAATTACAAAAGAGTAAATACATAATTTAGAAGAAAATTTATCATTCTAGTTAGAAAAATGAATAATTTATATTCCATATATAATTGAAAACTACGTATTTAATGAGCAAAGACTAATTAAATCATTTATTGAATGTAAAAACATCATTTATTAAATAAATATAAAATTTATCAATGAAAAAATATGAATAAATTTAAATATATTTTTAACGTAAGTTTGTGTCATATAAATTTTGTCATGTATAAATTAGGTTTATTTAGATGCTCCATTTCGTAAAAGAATGATGATGAGACTCATGTTTATTATTTACACAGCATAAAATCTCAAATATTCCAATAAGCAAACTGAATATATTTCTGAAAATGAAAATAAAAATAAAACGTGAGTGTATTTCTAATTGTGCCCCTTGACCCAGTAACTAATGCAGCTAACACGAGCTCCAACCCTCACACGTGTACATGGATGTACCTGGGTCACGTGCGAATGCCAAACACCTTATATCAGAGAATAAAATAAAATAAAACAAATAATTATTTTTTTCCTCAAAAATCAAAGAATAAGGGGGCAGAGAGAGAGAGAGAGAGAGAGAGAGAGAGAGAGAGAGAGATTCATTTCTAAAGCTTGATAGAATTTGTTTTATCAAATACACAGAGAGAAAAAGAAAATGAAAATGGAAAAACAAACCATCAAACACAACTAACCATAATCTCTCTACTTGCATCCCATGCTCTTAGATTTGTTCATCTTTTGATCGCCCAGAATTCATAAGCTGCAATCGGTACGAATCGGTGATGCCAAGAATTATCAAAGAATCTCACTGTTTTCTGGGATATTCACGATGTGCATAAAAGATTGAATCTTTGTTCTGATAATCCTGATGTGGGCTTTTCCCGATTTTGATTGTATTGATCTGTGCGATTGTGTTGATTTGGGAAGACGCTAATTTGCATTGACTATTATGTTGGTGATTCTGGGTTGTAATCTTGTGTTTATTATTGATGGTGTCGCTTGATCAGAGAATTATTGTTGTTTTTGTTTTTTCTTTCTTTCTTTCTGGGTAATTTCTCAGTGAGTGAAATCAGTGGCTTAATCTGTTAGTATTTGCTTTGCCTGATAAAATCTGGTTCTGAAACTTATGTTGATGGTTTTGGATTGAATGGTAGCGAATCTATATTGATTGAGCTGGTTTGCTTATGTAATGAGGATTGAGCTCTTGTTTATTGACTCATCTTTTGGTGTCATCGATTCACTTTCCTGTCGGATTTGCAGCATCGAACCTATTTTTGATGTTTTTAGAGTCAAGATGGAAAAATAGTTGTGATGCAATGTATTGATTTTGGCAAACTGCTTGTGCAGATTAGATATGGCATCAATGGTAGCGAAGGCTTGTGGTAGTACCTCCAGTCTAATGCCGGCAATGACGGCCCCAGAAAAGGGTAGTCGGAATAAGAGGAAGTTCCGGGCTGATCCACCATTGGCTGATCCTAATAAGGTCATCCCTTTGCCTTCAAATGAATGCACTAGCTTTGAATTCTCAGCTGAGAAGTATGAGAGTCAGGGGCATATGAATGGGTGTGATATGTGTTGTGCACACCACGATAATTCCGATACTTTGAAACTCGACCTTGGATTGTCTTGCACATCTGAGATAGGTTTGAGCCGGCCTAGAGAGGAGATGGAGGCATCAACAGATGAGTTTCATGATGCTGATTGGAGCGACCTGACGGAATCTGAGCTAGAAGAACTTGTTTTGAGCAATTTGGACACAATTTTCAAGAGTGCAATAAAGAAAATAATAGCTAGTGGTTACAAGGAAGAAGTTGCTACTAATGCTATCTTGAGGTCTGGCCTTTGGTACGGGTGTAAAGATATTGTATCAAATATAGTGGACAACACACTAGCATTTCTTAGAAGTGGCCAGGAGATTGACCCCTCAAAGGAGCATTATTTCGAGGATTTGCAGCAGATGGAGAGGTATATATTGGCAGAGCTGGTTTGCCTTCTGAGAGAGGTCAGACCTTTCTTCAGCACTGGTGATGCAATGTGGTGTCTGTTGATTTGTGATATGAATATATCACATGCTTGTGCCATGGATGGTGATCCTTTGGGCAGTTTTGTTGGTGATGTGAGTTCAAATATGAACCCCTCGATTTTTGCCGAATCTCATTTGAGGTCAGAACTCAAAACCCCTGAACATAATACTTTAGTTCCTTGTAAATCAAATGGCTCATCACTTCCGTATTCCCACAATTGTCCCTCAGAACCACCTAACCTGGCTTCAGTTCATGGTGGCCATAGCTTCCAATCAGAGACACCAAAGATAAATATCGGTCCTAACCCAAAACTGAAAACTTCATTTGCTTCAAATGGGCTAGTTTCAGATAAAGATTCCCAAAATTCCACATCTAATATCAACGAGAAGCCCTTCACTGCATCAGGAGTATCTCATACTACAGTTGCAGACGAGAAGTTTGCTGGTAGTAGAAAAGTTTCTGCAATTACCAAAAAGGAGTACATATTACGTCAAAAGTCGATGCATTTTGAGAAACACTACCGCACATATGGCTCTAAAGGCTTATCTAGAACTGGTAAACTTAGCAGTTTTAGTGGCCTAGTCTTGGATAAGAAACTTAAAGGGGTGGCAGATTTTTCGGGTGTAAATACTAAGAGTGGTCCCTTTAAGATGAACAAGGGAGTTGGATTTGATGTCACTCCAGAGAATGTGAGTCATAATTTCCCAACAGCTACAGCATTTACTTCAGCTCCGACGTTTGGTCTGGAAGCTGTCGATCAAAGTTCATTGTCGCCTAAATCAAGTATCTCATCTGCCTTACCTTTGGTGTCGGTTAATGCCTCCTCTTCTTTACCCGTTGCTGATACTGAGCTTTCTCTTTCCTTCCCTGCCAAAAGCATTGCCAATCCAATGCCTATCAGTTACAATATTGAGGCCGCCAATTGTAGTTATCTCGGCTCATCAAATGATAAATCTCTTGGTCAGTGGGCTCCTCAGGACAGGAAAGATGAGATGATTATGAAGCTTGTTCCAAGAGTGAGGGAATTGCAAAATCAGCTGCAAGAATGGACAGAGTGGGCAAATCAGAAGGTCATGCAAGCCGCTCGAAGACTTGGCAAGGACAAAAATGAGCTTAAAACACTTAGGCAAGAGAAGGAAGAAGTGGAGAGGTTAAAGAAAGAAAAGCTAACATTGGAGGAGAACACCATGAAAAAACTTTCAGAGATGGAAAATGCTTTATGCAAAGCTAGTGGCCAAGTCGAGCGAGCTAATGCTGCTGTTCGTCGACTCGAAGTTGAGAATATTGCACTAAGGCGGGAAATGGAAGCTGCAAAATTACGTGCTGCGGAGTCAGCTGCAAGCTGCCAGGAGGTGTCAAAGAGGGAGAAGAAGACCCTGATGAAGTTTCAGTCATGGGAGAAGCAGAAGAACATTTTCCAAGAGGAGCTATCTGCTGAAAAACAGAGATTGATGCAAATGCAGCAGAAACTAAAGCAGGCTAAAGATGTACATGATCAAGTTGAGGTATGTCTATCCCAACTCTTAAAGTAATTTGTCTATTGTATGTTGATTCATCTGAGATGATATTAAATTTAGTTTGGAATAAGGTTTCTTTCTCACTCTGATGTATAATGTGCAAATTCCTTAGTGTTATCCCACACTGCAGTAGACAGGTTGGTATTCGGGGCATCAAAATCAAAGAGGTTTTTTCATGTGAGGCCTCGAGAGCACAGATAATTGTATGCTTTTAAAGGAATGACAGAGAATATGATGAAATACAGGACCATATGACTCGATGAATAATCAGCCATAGAAAGATAGGAAAACAAAAAAAAAAAACAAATGAAGTGTTCAGAACTCCATTCAGATAATTGTTAGTTTGAATTGAGTTTTATTTGCAAAACATGTTAGACTAACTTCATATGTTACAAGTTATGCTACAAAAATATTAACATTGGAATCTGCATGGGGTTAGCATAATATTAATGTAACAACTTTTAGTTTCCTTTGTGTGTCTTTAAGCACCAGCTACGAATATTACATTGTAAAAAAATGATTTTAGGTAGCTAATAACTTAGGGTTGCACTCTGCATTTTGTGAATAGAGTTTTCTTCTGATCACAGTTTTACCTGGAATTACATACATTCTTTGCCTGAAGATAGAGACTGAAGTGGCTCACTAATTTCCTATCAGTTTGTCAACTGTTAACCCCTTATCCTATGTGTGGCAACATAATTATTCAATTCAACTTTAGTAAATATTTGGGGAAAGCGCAGACCATTGAATTTGTGAAATAATGAACTTTAAGAAGTGGAATTTGATGTCTATTTCATAGAAAAAAAAGGTTTAAGTTTTAGATCGATGTTTGGTTTTGCATTTTTCTGAAAAGCTGAAACTCTTTTTCTCTTTTTTCTTTGGTGATTGTGGATAAATTATCATGTAACTATCACTCAATTGCAGGCCAAACTGAACCAGGAGGAGAATGCAAAGAGCGAATTGCTTACACAAATCAGTTCATTGAAAAAAGAGAGAGAACAAATCGAAGCCACCACTCAATCCAAAGAGGATACTGTCAAATCAAGAGCTGAAAGCAATCTACAGAAATATAAAGATGGTATAGTGAGGCTTGAAAAAGAAATTTCTCAGCTGAGGTTAAAGACCGACTCATCGAAGATAGCTGCCCTTAGGAGAGGTATAGATGGGAGCTATGCCAGCAAACTGACAGATCTCAGAGATGCTTCATTCCTGAAAAACTCCACCATGTCTTACATCTCCAAAATGGTGACAGCCTCAGATGTCCAGGACTTCACCAAGAATGGGGGTGTGAAGCGTGAAAGAGAATGCGTGATGTGCCTGTCTGAGGAGATGTCTGTAGTTTTCCTCCCATGCGCGCATCAGGTGGTGTGTACAATGTGCAACGAGCTCCACGAGAAGCAGGGAATGAAGGACTGCCCTTCCTGTCGAGGCCCAATCCTGCGACGTGTCTGTGTACGTTATGCTCACCCTTAAAAAAAGTTATATTCACAGATAAGATGAGTTCTCTAATTAATAATATTGTGTGGGACTGATTTACAATAAATGCTGGATGTGTGGATCATCCCTTTCAAAGACAGCTAAGTTTGCATTATATGCATACAAATGCATACAACCCCCAAAAAAAAGGAAGAAGAAGAAAAAAAAAGAAAAAAAGAGAAGAGCAAGAAACCAAATGGCTTGTGTTTGTATATGCTGGTTCCCCTTTGTATCTGAATAATAGTGTGGTTATGTCTATTGGTTCATGTATTTCTGTTTTAGACCATATTTAATAACTCAACTGGAGATAGTTTTGGCTTCAAAATCTTCTGAATTTTGTTTCTTGATAATCTGATATCATACTTAGCATTCTGCAGCTTGGAAAGGCTATGATTTGTGTGTGTTATTGAGTTTCCTTATGTGATGGCTGATGAGTGTTTCTTGATTTCTTGTTGATTTGCTTCATGCTTCTTCCTCTTTGCATGTGTATCATGAAGAATTCATTTGAGCTCAGTTTGATAAACGTTTTCCTTTTTTAGTCAAACTCCCTTAGTCCCACCATATTAGTCTCGTTTGTCCCATCATAGTAGTCCTATTTCCTAAAATTGAGAATTAATACACGTTCATTAATAAATTACTATTAATTTCTCTTTTTCAGCCCTCTCACACTCACTTGGACTACTTATATCAGCGATCATATTTTCAGAGTTCTCCTACCACCTAAGTATTTATTAAAAAAATAAAAAATTCCTTAATTTTGAGAAATTTTGGTCGACTAGAGACCACAACAACTGCTTGGGTTCCATATGTTGTATTTCTTTAATCATGAACCTAAGGATGTCAAACAGGTCAATCCGTCAGATTTCGGGTTAATCCTATCGGACTGCAGGTTAATTGGTACGGGTTAAACGGACCGTAACTTTTGTCGGGTTGAAAATTATTAACCCTAACCCTAATCGTTTGGTTTTCGGGCGGGCAAAATCATGATTTTTTATTTGTATTTTTATTAAGTTTAAAATTTATTATTTTATTAATACAATTAAATATATATATATATATATAATTATTTTTATATTTATTACTAACATAAAATGTTGTATATTAAGACATTAGATAAATTAAATAATCATATTATTTAATTATATAATTCCAATAATATTGTATTAAAAAAATTAATTAAATATATTGATTACAAAAAAACTATTGCATGATATATCATATTGCAATATATAAATGTATATATATATATATATATAGAGTTGCGTTCATTTCTGAACTAAGTGTTGTGAATGAACAGTGAACATAAATCCTACCTTTGATTTATCTAATCCAGCGGCTCAATTAATGACACGTGTCAATTAAATATTATTTTTTTTATTTCATTGAGGGTAGTATGGGTAATCTAGTGGAATTAAATTATGGACGGTTATTAAGTTTGGTAACTGCAATATTTACTCAAGATTTTATTTATATCATATCTTTTTTAGGTTCCTCTTTATTCGATCCTTTCTAACTACTGCCATTAATTTATTTTTAACATCATCGCCTTAATTATACAGTTTTTCATTTTTTTTTCTTGTTTTACGAACGTCCATTTGCGCCATTTTTGTACGAACGACCATGGAGGACATACAAGGTATTAATAAAATGACATAAAGTCATCATTAAAATGATATTAATTTCTGCTATTTTTCTAACTTCAATTCTGAAAAAATGATACGGATAATGTTGTTTAATGATACTTTTGCAGAAAGAAAATGATATTTCAAATTCTGAATTTATACAACAATTGTTTTAATTACTTTTTTCCTTCATCTATTCTGAAATCATGTACATCAAAAAAATGCTATGTTTAAGTTCGAATCTGAAAAAATGATACAGATAATGCTTTTTAATGATACTTTTACATAAAGAAAATGATATTCAAATTCTGAATTGCTACAACAATTGCTACAACAATCTGAAATCTGTTTATTGTGGTATGCACCAATATCATTTGCTCCTGTATCATCGTATTCGTAATCTATCACTGAAATCTTCTTTGGCTTCAAGGTAATTGCAACCATGTACCACTTTTCTTTCTCAAAAATAGGGAAATTTACCTGTCATTCACAAATGGTGAAATTAAATGACATTACTAGCTAATTTTAATGATATGTACTGTAAAGAAAAATGACAAACAACAGTGACATGTATGAGGACTTACAGTTTCAATATTCTCCCAGTTGAAGAATGAAATTTTTTGGACATATGCATTCATCATTGCTGAGAATTCCTTGGAAGCAGAGCTATCAGAAATACTTTCAGAAACATCCACAACACCTTTGATCTGAATTTTTTTCCAGACTCAAAAACATAATTTTTTTTCCAGACTCAAAACATAAATATCAATAATTTGATTCGCAAATAATGTATTAAAACATCAATTTGACCAGAGTAGAACCTGCAAATGAAGAGCCCACTGCAGTTTTCTTCTTCGGTCCCATGTCTCCGTGTCGCAGTACCCGTCGCAGATCTGCGCATTTCCGGCTGGGCGGCGTGCGTGCGTGCGATTGGCGACGGGTGGTGGGTTCGCAGCTTGCGCCGTGCAGCGATTTCTTACGGCGCATGCGCTGGAGTCTGCGGAGAGGCTTGTTTCTGAGCGACCGCAGCTTAACGGTTGTGAATCGCGGACGTGCTGTGGCGGATTTCTGGATTTTGATGAGTGACGACGACGGTGGAACTTCAAATATCTCCCGATTTCGTCGCCCTTTGATTTGTATTTGACCTTATTTCGTTGATTTTGCAAAACATTAATGACACTCAACCACTACCCTAAATATTCGTTTAAGATTGTATAGATCGTGGGTTGATTTTATTTGGTAACTACACCCGTAAAGATCGACTTGCAGTTTTTTTATCATTCGTATAAATTTTTCTCCCCAATTTGCCCTTTTAATGACACTCCTGAATGTAAAAAATGATAGTCGATCAGTTTAAATCAAAGACGTTGATCTATGGAATGGATGGTTAGATTTTGGTCTCTGTTCACTCACATATACCTGTTCAGCCTAGATCACTCCCA
>JAPKLW010002047.1:29134-43485 GCA_026898455.1 Plectranthus barbatus
GAGCAATGTTGGGCCAGACCAGGGATCAAATGCAAATAATAAAGTGGACCTCCTATTAATTAATTCTATGTTCAACCCAGAACATAATTAATTAATAAACATTAATTCATGCCACCAGAGAATTAATGTTGACCTACCCCTTTATTACCACGTTATTAGGAACGCGTTGCATTGACTTGGTTAATCCCCATATTTAAGATTTCAGACATTCATTAATTAATTCAGCGTATGACAATTAGCTGTAATTAATTAATCTCTTATTATTCCTGAGTAGTACCACACAACCCTTATCGCTTATGCTTGAATCAATGATTCAGCATGCAGGACTTAGCATAACGAACCTCGTGACCTTCCCAAGGAATGTCACCATCCTGAAATGGATGTGGTTATCTAAATCCAGCCTGAGGAAACCCCACACAAACTGTCATCTCCCAAGATGCATATATACGAGTACATGTAAGACTGTTCGCGTGTGTGAAACACACTAGTGCAAGTGCACACTATCACAAGTAATATAAAATGGAGTATTCTCCGAGTATCGATCCACAGGGAAGGGTTAAAGGTGCACAAACACTCAACTCGGTTTAATTGATGGGGAAAAATGATTTGGTTTGTTTAATTAATCTAGGCATGAATTAAATGGGAAATAAACAATAAACATAAAACAGGGGATGGTGAAAAACAGGGGGAAAATGGGAAAAATTGGATCGGACAAATTCTTTTTAATCAACGATAAAAACGACCTAGGCTATGGAATCACTTGCTACAGATAATATGCTACAACATCGTAAACAACACAGAGTAAAGTTGCTGCCAACTATGGTTCTCAATTAGATTTTCCAAAATAGGTGAGATAGCCTTTTCTAAATTAATTAACATATTCCTCTGCCCAATTCAATTTAGATTCAGCACCAATTATCACTCTCCTAGGCATTTTTACAAACACAAAACCACATATTCCTATGCATGAAATGTGCAATATTTGGGGTTTCTACTCTTAGCCTCAATTTTTCCAAATCTAAGCTAAGCATAAATCACAAACATTCAAGCTCCCACAAGAGTTGTAATTTTAAGAATTAAACCACCAAAATATTCAAAACTCCATCCCATTCACAATGCATAACAATCCATTCAACTCAAGCAAGTTCATCCATAGTCATGGTCAACTAAATTAGCTCATATTTACAAGGGTAAGAGCTAGATTCATGTCTTGGAAACTAAATTTCATAATTCAAAATAGGGAAATTAAAGATAAGAGGAAGAAACAAGGATTCCCCCTTAGATTGAGCAGCAATAGGAAGGATTCCTCGATTCCCTAGTCGTCCCTCTCTTCGGTGGTGGAGCTGCAGCTCAAAACCCGTCGCCTTCCTCAATCCTTCACTTCCCCCAGCTGCTCTTCTTCTGCCCCAGCTGATTCTCTCTCTACGATTTTGGGGGAGATGAAGTGAAATGAAAAATGGGGCTCCCTTTCTCTCCTAAAAAATTAGCTTTTATACCTCCCCCAATTTCTAGGTTTCCCTTTTTGGCACATTCCCAAATTGTCCTTGGAAAAATAGGTGAATTTCTGCTGTTTTCGCACACCCAGCTCAGCAAAATTAACTTTTATCCACGTCATTCCCGAATTTTGACCAAGTTGACTGGGACTGGTTCAGCTCAACTGTGCTACAGCATCTTCTTTCATTGCTCCAGCATAATCTTTGAAAATAAAGCACTTTCCTGCACGGAAATTCACTCCGAATCCTCCAAAAACAACGTTATTTACTCCAAAACACGAATTAAACATGAAAGGACTCAAACAATCAAATACAAGACTAAAACAACACTTATTCGGGTAAACATAGACGAAAGACTCTCTAAAACGAACTAAAATAAAAGAGAATATAACTCTTTTTCAAGAGTTATCAAAGACTCTCCACCATAGCAAGTCAAAGTGACAGTCAACCCATGTGTGCCCCTCAGCTTTCAATAGACTTTAGATCCTACCAAGTTACCGAGATCTTTACTCATTCATATGTCAAGTAGAATAGTTCATCTCATTGTTGATCCTATCAATACATTGAGATGTACCGGTCACACAAAGCAGTCAAGATAAACCACTTATGGACTTGTGTACCGCAGCCTAAACCGACAGCCAAACCAGAAACTGTCTCAGTTGTGATAACTATTTATATCTCGCTAGGTCGAACGATCTATACGATCTTCTGTGATCTCTTACACACCGTATGATCTCCCTATCAATGAGATAACTGGATGTGTTTGTTCGCATCGTATGATTGTTAATTCAGATATGAGTTGTTTATTACAAGTCATTAATGATTACCAGTATATGTTTCCCAATATACCAATCATAATGCTTTTATGTATACAATTCCAACATGTTCTACTTATATACCACGACCTTGGTATCCTATCACCTATCGCCCGAGAGTTCGCCGAATTGTACAATTTACACGCGCAGAGCGGTGAAAGCTACTATTTCTTCTCGAAGCACTCCAGCAGTGCGCGTAAACCATTGATTAAAGGTTGTTCGACCAATAGTACTGGCTGGGTTGAAGACTTATTTTACGTGCAAATACTGGCTGAACGATCCGCTTTGTCTGGGGTTATTCGAATCACTTCTCGTAAATTTTCCATTTTCATTAAAGAAACCTTTAAGTCTCACTGACCTTCTTTTTGCAGGTCCGCCTCGCCCGGCTCTCACTGAGGAGCAACGGGGTCGAATCGCTAGGGCATACTAGTATCCGCTTCAGGATATAGATCGACTCACTGGTTCTCGTTGGGCCGATATTGACAGAGTCAAAGATATGACGAAATTGACACCTGAGGAACTTATCCGGCTGTCTCAGAGGCGTGCGGGCATGAGGCACAAGAGAAAAAAGAACGATGCTGTTGGTGGTTTGAAGGGGGCAGATTTTGAGGTTGCTTCGAAGAACCAGTCTGAAGGCGTTGATTCCGATAACGAAGTCTTGGAAAAGAGGAATAAGAAGAAGATCGAGTCGCAAAAGGGGACTGCTGTCAAAGAGCGTGAAATTCTTGATCTCACCCATCATGACGCAGACAACACTCAAGTTGAACATGTGGCTGTGGGTTCTTCTCGCACGACCTCCTCCCCCCAAGTCGACGTTGAACGAGCCGATCAGATGATGAGAGATCATCGACTTGCAGCAGCTGGTAAAAGTGACTTTCTAACCTTTCTTCGAGTTACATTGGCAGGTCCTCCTTGGTGCACATCGGTTGGTGCGATTAACAAGTTTATGGACTTTTCCCATGTTTCTCTCAAGGTAACTTCGAATCTTATGCCTTATTTGTTTCTTCAATCATTATCTGACATTTTCTTGTTTTCAGAATATTGAGATGCTTCGATCGGTGTTTTTTGGTGCTTTGCAAACCATGGCGGAGGAGAAACGTGATCGGGTTGCTCTAGCCACTTCCCTGGGAGTTATTGAGAGAAAGAAAAATGAGGTTGTCGAAGCCTTGTTACTTGCCAAGAAGGAGTTGCTCTGCTCGGACCAGACGATCGAACAACTTAAGGCTGAGAAGCTTTCTGCCCTCAATGAGTTGCAATCCGAGAAGTCGTTTTGAGATGCACAAGCTGCTCAACTTGCCGGTCAAGAGCAGGAGTTGCAGGTTCTACGAGACGAGTTTGAGAGAGCTAAGATAGTTGGCAAAGGTTTGATTTTGTACGAGCTAATGAACACTCCAGCAGGTCGATCGGTGTTCAAGGACATGGCAAAGCTTGCTGCAACTAACATCAAGGGGTCAATCCTTGCTAAATACCCAGATTTGGATATGAGTTTTTTATCGACTGACTCCGAGGATGAGGAATCTGGGTCGACCGACTCTGCTAATGAGGAGGTTGGCTCGAAAAACCACGAGGAATCTGGAAACAAGGAGGGAAGGACTCCACCTCGAACCCCGCCGGCTTAGTGCTTTATCTTTTGAATTTGTTTAAGTTTTTGTTGATGAGAAAACTGAATTCGTACTATTGTTTTGCTTTCACAATGTAATGGTTTCTCTTTCATTATCATCGAATACATTATTTTAATGATGAATCTAAGTATTCTAGTGCTACATCATTATTCATTTATTTAAAGATAAATTACATTAAAAGTATAACTTTCTCAGTTATTTGATGTTCCAAGCATTTGGAACACTTTTACCCTCCAGCGTTTTAATGCGGTATGCTCCATTCTTGATAGCTTCGGACACAATGTATGGTACCTCCCAGCTAGGTCCCAGCTTTCCCGAGTTTACCTCCTTTGTATTCTGAAAGACCCGCCTTAGCACCCAATCTCCCACGTTCAGTGCTCTTAATCGAACCGCTTTATTGTAATAGCGATCGACTGTCTTTTGCCTTCTTTTCATTTTTTCAACTGCTCCATTCCTTTTCTCGTCTAGAATCTCTAATAACTCGAAAGCTTTCTCTTGATTCAACTTCTCGTCGAACCATTCCACTCCAGGGCTCTGCTTCATCACCTCTATTAGTGCCATTGCCTCTGACCCGTATGCTAGTGCGAATGGGGTTTCTCATGTGCTAGTCCTTGAAGTTGTGCGATATGACCACAGTACTCCAGGAAGCTCGTCGATCCAAGCCGACTTTGATGCTCCCAACTTTCTCTTTAAGGTGTTCAAAATCATTTTGTTCGTTGACTCGGCCAATCCATTGGCTTCTGGGTACCTTGGTGTGGAAAATAATAGCTTTATTCCCAATCCTTCACAATAATCTTGGAATTTCTTACTCGAGAATTGTATCCCATTATCAGTTATGATTTCCCGGGGCCCAAATTGACAAACTATGTGTTGCCACACAAATTTTATCATTTGCGTATCTCGAATGCTTGAGAGGGGTTCTGCCTTGACCCACTATGTGAATGCATCGTTTGCGATTACAATATACTCTTTTCCCCCCTCTTGCTTTGGGCATTTTCCCTACAATGTCAACTCCCCATCTATGAAAGGGCCAAACAGGAGTGTTCGAATGCAGCAGCTCGGCCTTTATGTGACTCATGTTCGCAAACCTCTGGCAGCTCTCACATTTCCTAACGAAATCCTTCGAATCATTTCTCATGGTTGGCCAATAGAACCCAGCCAAAATGACTCGGTGCGACAGACTTCTTGGTCCGGCATGGTTTCCGCAGCTCCCTGAATGTACCTCAGTCAATATGTCCAACACTTCTTGTTCTTTTACACACTTGAGCAATGGCTCCTCAAACGACCTTTTATATAATTCCTGCTCGAGTATGACAAATCTTGCAGCTCTTCTTGCCGTTCTTGCGAGCTCGACTCCTTGTTCATCACTTGTTCCAAGAAGGAATGCTTTTATTTCATCCATCCACGATTTCGAGCTCATTATCGCATTCACTTCTTCTGCACTCTCGACTCCATTGTTCGCAAGATCTTGAGTCGCTGGCCATAGTGCGGTCATCAACGAAACTAGTCGGGACGAGCTAACGTTCATTGATGCTGCCAGGTTCGCCATTGCGTCTGCCTCAATGTTGTATTCCCTTGATATATGCTCTATTGTCACTGCCTCAAAATTGGACTCCTATCTTTTTGCGACTTCATGATACGCAGACATTCTACAATCCCTCGCTTGGAATGAACCAGAAAGTTGATTTACAATCAACTGGGAGTCTGATTTAACTTTGATTTTCCTCACCTTCATCTCTAATGCTAACTGCAACCCAGCTATTAGAGCTTCATACTCCGATTCGTTATTAGTAACTCGGAATTCGAATCTTATCGCTCTCTGGTATACGATCCGATCCGGTGACATTAGGGAGACTCCAGCTCCTGCCCCTTTCGAATTGCTAGAGCCATCGACATGTAGAACCCAAAATTCTTCTAATCGAGACTCGATTGGCACAGATTCTACCTCATCTTGTACATGTAGATCGGGTGTATATTCCGCGATGAAGTCAGCAAGGTTTTGTGACTTTATGGCTCGATGCGGTTCATACTGTATCCCGTAGCCTCCAAGCTCCACCGCCTACTTCATCAGCCTTCCCGATAGTTTGGGTTTCGACAAAATGCTTTGTATGGGGAAATTTGATATTACCACCACTTCGTGTGCCTCAAAATATGGGCGAAGTTTCCTTGTTGCCATCACAAGTGCGAGTACCAATTTTTCTAGCGCTGGGTAACGTGGTTCTGCATCTACTAGTGTTCGACTAACGTAGTACACCGGGTATTGCGACCCCTCTTGTTCCCTTATTATTACTGCACTTATCGCCCTTTCTGATACCGCCAAGTAAAGTTGCAGGACTTCCCCTTCATGCGGTTTTGACATTACCGGAGCGTTGGCTAGATAGTTTTTAATCTGTGCTAAGGCCTCGTCACATTCTGCGGTCCATTCGTACCGCTCTGCCGTCTTCATAGTTCGAAAAACCTAGTGGTTCGATCCGAGTATCGTGCTACGAATCGACTCAGTGCAGCTAATTTCCCAATCATTCTCTGAATTTCTTTCACTGTGTTGGGTGGTTTTAACTCCTGAATAGCTTTTATTTGCACAGGGTCCGCTTTGATACCTTGCCTGCTCATTATGTAGCCCAAAAATTTACCAGAAGTCACCCCGAACTGACACTTTGATGGGTTCAGTTTCATGTTAAATCTCCTCAGAATGTCGAAAGTCTCGGACAGGTGGTGCAAGTGTTCACTCATGCTCGACGACTTCACGATCATGTCGTCGACATAAACCTCCATAGATTCTCCAATCAGTGGTTCAAACATCCTGTTCATCAGCCGCTGATAAGTTGATCCCGCGTTCTTCAGACCGAAGGGCATCACGCGGTAGCAGTATATCCCCTGACTCGTCATAAAAGCAGTCTTTTCCTCATCTGGGGGAAACATTCTGATTTGATTGTATCCCGAGAATGCATCCATGAATGACATCACTGTCGCGCCCCCAAACCGGGCCTATGCGACAGTCCCACGTACGGACAATGCACGTTAAGGGTTTTGAATAAATTAAAATACTTTGACAATAATGAAGTTGAAATAGCTTAGAAATTATTCGAGTTCAACGTAGATGATGAATTAAAATCGCGGAGGCAATTTGAGTAGAATAATTTAATAAGCTTTAAATATGCTTCATTGAATTTTAAGTGAAAATATATATATATATATATATCTTAACATGAATAATAGATGAAGCATAGCGAGATCAAAATGAATTATTCATTAACACGTGTGGAGAGCAATAAGACATGTGCATGCTCGAAAGAGGAAATTCAAATAATGACCTCCACGCGGGTCTTATGCCAAGTACAACTTGGAACAATAAATACAAGTTTGCAAAGAAAGAAACCAATTGGGTCTATGTATGAAGACATAGCCCGCAACTCATGTACCGGAATAATAACAAAGACTATGAATAGCATGCTAGATAAATATTCAATTCGATAGGGAATCCAAACGGCAATAGAAATAAAGGTAAATCATTCGACTCAACTCAATCAATGCTTGGAAGGGATTTCAAATGAGACATACCTCAAAGTAATAAATAAGAATGTCAACATATAACAAAGTCTCAAAACAACTTTACATTTTCAATAAGTCCACACAACTATCTTCACGACCATCCCCTTTGCCACAACGCCACCGCCACCTCGTCACCTGTTACCTACATGTGGGGAAAAACACACACAGGGGCTGAGTACTCCGCGTACCCAGTGTTCACGGTGTCCCGAAAATAGAATACATATATATATTATGGAAACGCACCATATCACACATTCATAACACAAGGGTTTTATTGAAAAGAACTTGTGAATATACAAAACGTCTTACCTCACAAGGGCATGCCCACTCATTTTATGGCACCAACACAATCGTCATCCTAACAATCACATCACCATCATTTTCATCATATCATCATATAATTCACATAAGGGTAAGATGGGAGGCCACTCGCCATCCACCCGGTAAGGGAATCAGAGTCCTTACCTGACCGGTAGTCTTATTACTATCTGGGCTAATCCATTAGACTTACAATACCACGGGGGTAGCTAATCCCCGATCCAGCACATCTCCAATATCAATCATTTACTTGGTCTGTCGTGCCCCAACAGATTGGGCAGAAAATCAGGTTTTCACATCTTTGCATCAAAACTATTCCTCAACTCATTTTACATAATTTCATAGTCATGGAAGCTTCAAAAACATATCATCGCAGCATAACATCAACCCAACAGGTAAGAGCACGATTCATCAATTTACAAAAGACAACTTAACAAAAATCGTATCTCTAGCCTATTGATCGTACATGCAATTTAATATTCGTGTTTAGGAGATTAAAAGAGGTAGGGAAAGATCCTACTTGAGAGGGGAAGATTTCAGATTTGAAGTTCCTCTTTGGAATCGACGTTCATGAGCTTTCCTCGCTCAAACCTTTGCATTTTCGGCTCCTCTTAACCAAGTAGACTTCGATTGTCCTCAATTCGTGTCTTTTCCTTTCGATTCCCAGCTAGGTCGAAAATTTAGATGCGAGAAATTGATGGGGATTTTGGTATCAAAACGGAGAGGAAGGTGAGGGGATTCCGAATATGTGATTATTAAGGCTAATCGAGCAATTTGGGGTGGGGTATCGGTAGAGAGGAGGGCTGCACCTTCAATGGTGTTTTGGAGAAGAAGAGTATCGAAGAAGGAAGGGGAGGGAGTGAGAGAGTCGATCGAGAGAGAGGGAGAGATGGAATAAATGGGGAAAAGGAATTTTGTAAATTAAAATAGGTTAGGATAATTTATTTTAATTATTTTAGTATTTACTAAATTAACCTTACTTAAAAAAAATAGCAAGCCTAACTTAAATTATATGGTGGTAATTTTCCCCTTTTTCTCTTTAATTACTTACACTTTATTTTAATTGTTTCCTACTTTTGGTTATAAATCCCAATTTAATTAAATCATTCTATTCCACAATAATCTATTCAATTTAAATAATTTTGAGTCCAAATAATCATGAGGACAAAAAAAATAATAATATTGGAGTCAAGAAATTCATTCCGGTATTTTCCATCGGAATTAACTCATCAATGATTGGTTGCAACATCTCCACAATATAGATATATATTTCCATAATTCTTCCCAAATAATTAATTACCCAAAATTGAGAATTCGAATCTCAATATACTATTCAATTAACTAAACGATTGGAAATAGTGAGAAGACTATTTAATTCTCTTCTCAATAATTTATTTGTAATCGCATGCGATTTAATTAATAATCGCGAGAGGAATCCTAATGTCTCACTTGAGATAATAGTAATTAATTAAATAGGATATCTTCTCTTGTCTTTGATATCGAGATTTATTCTTGTCAAAAAGGGTTGGATTTTCGCGGGCGTTACAATCACCGCATATCCCGCAGTCGAATCGACAAATCTATCAATGTGAGGAAGAGGGAATGGGTCTTTCAGGCATGCCTTATTCAAGTCGGTGTAATCTACACACACCCTATTTTTCCCATTCTTCTTTTTCACTACTACCTCATTGGCCAGTCATTCTGGATACTTAACCTCCCTTATGAATCCCACTCGCAATAGATTAGATACTTCGTCCTCAATCGCGATATTTTTCTCTTATGCGAATTGTCTCCTTCTTTGATGAACTGGTTTCACCTTTGGATTGACCTTTAATTTTTGGGATATTATTTGCAGGTCGATTCCTGGCATTTCCTCGTGGCTAAACGCAAAGGCTTCCCTTTGATTTTGTAAAAATACAAGCAGCGCTTTGTTTTGTTCGGCCGAAGCATTCCTTCCTACGAAGGTAACTTTCGACTTGTCTTCTTCCAGGCTTACTTCATCCAAACCCTCTGGTGTGTCAATCACCCCTATCGTTCGAAGTGTCACCGCGTAGCAATCCCTTGCGGTGTGTTGCTCTCCTTTGATTGAGCGGATTCCCCAAGGTGTTGTAAATTTGATCACCTGATGGAAAGACGATGGGACAACTTGTAGTTCATGCATCCACGGTCGACCCATGATCGCATTATAACAGGATTCTGCGTCAACCACTTGGAATCGTACCAAGAGGTTAATTCCTTTAGAATAAACTGGTAAAAATAATTCCCCCAAAGGTATCAGCTGCTCCCCACTGAAACCAACAAGTTGACTCGAACTTGGACTTAGGTTTTTCTCTGATATTCCTATCCCTTTGAACGCCTTTAAGAAAATTAGATTTGAAGAAGCTCCACTATCTACTAAGATTCTCCTCATCCTACAATTCGCGATTAAAAGTTCGATTACCAACGCATCGTCATGCGGGTGTCGGACGCCTTCTGAATCAGAGGGCCTAAATGTTATTTCTTCAGCGGATAACCAGGATGGCCTTATCGAATTCATACTTCTTGCCTCTCCTTGGTAGCGTTTGTATGCGCTTCGCGAAGTTCCCGCCATGGGAGGTCCGCCCGATATCATATGGATTGTTTTTTCTACTAGTGGTTCGTTGGGTAATGGTACCCGATTCGCACCTGTCGCTGCCTCCTTTCTCTCTCGAACTGGTCTCCCCCTGTTTCTTTTCCATGTGTTATTTCTTTGCTCGCTTTTTAGATGTTGCAAGTACCCCTGTTCGAGGAGCCTTTGGATCTCCTTTAGAAAATCCCTACATTCGATGGTTTTATGTTCATAACCTTGATGGAATGCGCAGTAATTCTCCAGAGTTTTTTGCCCAATGTTGGCTAATGATCTTGTTGGCCACCTGACCTGCCCTCTTAGAGCCATCATCTCTTGAATTACCACCATTGTGTTCGCGCTCATATTGAATGGTTTCATAGCGTTCCCTGTGGTGACTTGCGCATTCGCGACTTTGCGATCATTTTGATTCGAATATGGGGCGAATCTGTTCGTTTTTCTAGGTATCGTATCTGATCGAGACGCAACCCATCCCTTATCTCTCCTCCCAAAGTTTTTCTCTTCGATCTCTTTTTGAATCTGTACTTCAACTCTGGCCGTCATCTCCGTGTACATCGTACATGGATATTTCACCAACTTCCAGAATAGGCTCGACCCCCATGTTAATCCCTTTTTGAAAGCTGAAATTGCTGTTTCTTCCATGCAGTTAGGAATTGCAACTTTCACTTCATTGAATCCTTTGATGTAAGATTGGAGCGACTAGCCATCCCTTTGTACGATTTGGTAGAGATCATCTGATCGTTTCGGCATTTTCCTACTACTCAAAAACTGGGAGCAGAATTGCTTGTGCAGCTCAGCAAATGATCCTATGCTCCCTACCTTCAGGTGCATGAACCATTGCATTGCCGCCCCCTCGAGGCATGCGCCAAAGCTTCTACACATGCATGCCTCTCGGACTGCTTCTGCATTGTTGTGGTCTGCATCTTGAATTTATATAGAGTTATGAATTCGTCTGGATCGGTTGTCCCGTCGTATGTTTTCATTGCAGGGATCACAAACCTCTCCGAAATCGGCGCATCCGACAATCGACTCACAAATGGCGAGTCGTTATAGTCTCCTGCTACATTGTTCACAGCGGTATTTAACAGGTCTGCTACAGTAGCTAAAGCTTTTGTTAGTTCTTCCACCCTCGCTTCAAGGTTCTTCACTCTCTCCCCTGGTTTCTTTCTCATCGGACCCTTACCCGTCGAGTAACTTGTATTTCTGGAGTGGACATCATGGTGTTCATCATCAGCATTTTCAGATTCAAACTGCTCTTGGTACACAGCCAATTGTTCTCTAAGCTTCTCCGCGTCCAGAGTTGCTCGCCGATTTTGTTCCCTTAATTCCTCCATCTCCTCATGCGTTCGCTGCAAATGCTCTTCAAAAACCCTCTGGTTTATCTCTGAATTTTCTTCGCTTGTTGATTCAATTCTTCTGGATCCAGATCCTTCCATCTCTGATTCCTTCTTTCAATTCCCACATACGGCGCCAATTGTTGTTACACGAATTTTATCTAATTGAAAGAGTACTAAGAGAAACCGATTTGAACTCAGTAAGAATGATTCAAAAGCTCCAAAAAAAGCCCCTTCTTCATTATTTTTTCCTCTTATTTATCAAGCTACTTATTACAAGGAAGTCTCTTGATTCATGGGATTGATTTATCTTCTGCATTAAAGGTGATTGCGTATTTTATTGCCTTCATTCTTCAAATCCCTTGATCATTGCGACTTGCTTATTCTGGATATGGTAACCACGTGTGTAATTGGATGATTTCATCTTGTAGCCGTTGACTCGAGTTGGTATTTGGTCTCGACCTATTGATTGATTGTTCTCGTACCGCTTCGCCTACCTGGACCACTTGACCGAGTGGTTCGTGGTATAACAATTCCCCCCAGTTTTATTTGAGTTCAAAAATGTTCAAGTAAAACTGGAGTTCGACCCGACTCTAATCATTATATAGCGACTAAAATCTCATTGGTCGTTTGCTCTTTTGGGGTTTTGCTTCTTGAGTACTGTCAATGCTCCCGTAAGGTCTAATCTTCGATGGACTTTTGTTCTGAACGGTTTAGGTTCGGTTTCGAGTCGAGTAGGAGAAGTTCGCACAGGGCGTGCATTTTTCCCCATGTTGGAGTAATCCAAGTTCGACCAAGATAACCTTTGAGTGAGGCGAGCTTAATCAAGATGCAATATTGGAGCGATTCGAGCTCGAGCAAGATGCGATCTCGGAGCAATTTAAGCTCGAACAAGATGCGATCTTGGAGCGATGTGGGCTCGAACAAGATGCGATCTTGGAGCAATGTGGGCTCGAACAAGATGCGATCTTGAAGCGATGTGAGCTCGAACAAGATGCGATCTTGGAGCGATGTGAGCTCGGACAAGATACGATCTTGGAGCGATTCGAACTCGAACAAGACACGATCTTGGAGCGATGTGAGCTCGAACAAGATGCGATCTTGGAGCGATGTGAGCTTGGACAAGATGCGATCTTGGAGCGATTCGAGCTCGAACAAGACGTGATCTTGGAGCGATGTGAGCTCGGACAAGATGCGATCTTGGAGCGATTTGAGCTCGAACAAGATGCGATCTTGGAGTGATATGGGCTCGAACAAGATGCGATCTGGGAGCGATGTGAGCTCGGACAAGATGCGATCTTGGAGCGATTCGAGCTCAAACAAGACGCGATCTTGGAGCGATGTGGGCTCGAACAAGATGCAATCTCGGAGCGATTCGAGCTTGAACAAGATGCAATCTTGGAGAAATTTGGGCTCGAACAAGATGTGATATTGGAGCAATGTGGGCTCGAACAAGATGCGATCTTGGAGCGGTTCGAGACCAATCGAGGGATATCCTTTAGCATTTTGAATTTGATGCTTCCGAGGTTTAGGTCTTGGATTTATTTTGGAATTTGGATTTCAGATTTTTTTATGAAGACACGTGGCGATCCGTGACTTGAGCGTTTTGTAGATCGGCGCGTATTACGGAGTTTGAAATTTGAAATTCAAAAGGAAATCAGTTCCTATAAATAGGAGGTGTCCGTTCATCTTCTTCATCCTTTCTCATTCAATTCGTTGTTTCATCGTTTTTGCTTATCTACCGCCGCACGGGCGCCGATTCTTTTCGCCGGCTGTTTTCTACCGATTGTGCTTGTTTTTTCAGGTAAGCTTCTTCCCTTAGACTGATATTTTGCTCTTTAGAAATGTCTGAAGCAGATGAAGCCGAGAGGCTTGATTCTGGTAGTTCCAGTCAACCTTCTTCCTCTTCATCAGATAATCGATCGTTTTCTCCTTCTCCCTTTTAGGAAGATCTGGACTTTAATGTTTATTTGCCGGAATATGAGGATAAATTGAAAGGCTCGCTAGTAAACTCACAGTCTTCTTTAGATTTGGATTTGCTTAGGGGGTTCTTTTACAAGTTCTACTTTTCTTTTCGCGAATGTCCTGTTCTACCTAATCCTGATATCCGTCCATGTCGTCCCCCACGTGGGTATATGGCTTTCTCAACCCGTGTATTTAAGTATGGGATTAGGCTTCTCCTTCACCCTTTTTTCGTATCAGTCTTAGAATATTTCAATATTGCTCCCATACAATTGGCTCCAATGGCATGGATGCACATGATGGGTGTTTTGTAGGAACTGAGTCTACAATAGGCGACGCAAATCGCCATTTATTTTTAACCCCGGATTCGATTTATGGATATCAAAATAAATATCATGACAAACAGTAAATGCCCTATGCATGCTCCTATTTAATTTAATTCGTAGATTCAAAGGAATACCTAAGACTCCAGCGACTGATCTACAGATCTAGATTGATGATGGCAATGATGATGGTGTAGATCTGGATCTGGAATCAATCAAAGCGATGGTATTCCTACAGATATGATCTTCTAATCTATTCCCTTGCTCGATCCAGAAATCTGGAGAGGATACGCTACCGGATCTACAGCCGCCCACTCTCTCTCAATCTCT
>JAPKLW010002047.1:48485-100936 GCA_026898455.1 Plectranthus barbatus
ATTATGTCCATTAGATCTAAATAAATTAATGGTTGATATGCAATCAAACAACAACTAAAATACGATCAAGCAACATATTAATGTTGCTTGATTGTGTTTTAGTTGTTGCTTGATTATTTGTTGCTTGATTGTGTTACAGTTGTTGCTTGATTGCATATCAACCTTTGATCTTTTCAAATCTAATGCACATGATTCATTCTTTTTTCTCACAGGGAGATTTTTCTTACCTGATCCGCTCCCTATATATATATATATATATATATATACACGTAGTGTTGTTGGGTGGTCATTGATAAATTTTGTAAAAATAGGGTGGTTGAGTTGGAGTGATAATTGATGATGTGGAAGTGAGAGAAATTAATAAAGACAAACTCTTATATGAGACGGTCTCATTGTATTTTGTGCGACGAATTTAAGGATGTATTCAATTTATTGAAACGATGTTTTGTTGCAAATAATGTAATTTTTAAACAGAAAAAAATAATATATTAACAAATGAAATGATGTATTTAACTTATTGAATGATGTATTAATGTTTGTCTCCAATAAAAAATGGTGAGACCGTCTCTCAGGAGACCAACTCATTAATAAAATATTGAATAGTTGGGTCGTTGCTAATAAATATAATTTTAAGGATGAAAGGTACAATCAGGCTACAACACTTCTAGTTGGATAAATAAATTTTTAATACATTTTTAAGTACAATAAATTGATCATATTTAGGTTATTGTACCTTTTTTAAAAGAAACCAGTGTGAACTTTTTTCTTGTTTTAAATAATAGTACATTGGAGCATTACACAAATCAAATATATTTTAAAAGAATTACTAAAACATTATACAAATATATAAATTTGTTATTATATTTTAAGTATAACAAAACAAGGTATCATGTCTAGTAAATCTAGTAAGTTATATAGTTTTTTTCATATAAAATTTAGTAAGATATTGAATATTTAGTGGCTTTGTATTTTTTGAATTTAATTTTATGTTAAATTAATGATAAGAATTTTAATACACTTGATTTGTTTACGTGGCATAAAATCACAGCCGTTGACCCATTTTGTAATTTATAAATTTTTTGAATAAATTGGTTTGAAATAAAAGTATTGGCAAACATTTAAATGAGACTGTTTTATCATTTTTTTCGTGACACGGCTCACATTCCGAACGGAATGCAATTTGTACAGGGAAAATTTCGATCGGAATACTCATTTTGATTGGAATGGAAATGATGTACTTAAGCATGGAAAATGATGTATTTAAGCATATCAACTGATGTATTTATAAAATATATCATTTGCTATGCTTGAATATATCATTTGTTTTCCGATTGAAATGATCTATGTAAAATATGCATTCCCTTGGAATACGAGTCCCAAACGGAACTCCCTAAGTGTAAAAATGAATTCCAAACGGAATCTGCTCTATAGTCTCACATGTCTCACAAAAAATACACATTCTCACAGGAGACCAACTCAAAAGTACTAGCTTTGTTAATTTGTAGTATAATTTAATTAGTAATGAGTATATAATTTTTTTATTAACTCTGTTAGTTATGAGAGAAAAATAGTTTTGAATTTTCAAAAGTTATGAATATTTTAAAATATATATATTAATTTAGAAAACCCCACTACAAGAAATATGTATATAGAAAATGTGGAATTTGCGTTGTCTATACCGAATTTGGCGTTGTCTATTTAAGTGTACTGCAATAGGATGCGGTTATAGAAGACGTGGAATCACGCATCATCTATAAGCATATAGACAACGTGTAATTCTGCGTCTTCTACTGTGTTAATATTTTTATTTTTCAAATAACCTGTAAAAATATTTATAATGATTCGAAATGAATAATTACAACAATAATTATAACATACATGTATGACAACAAATGTATAGAATCGCAAATTTTTTTCACTAATAATTATAAAAAAAAATTAAATGTTCACATAATTTGAGTACATAAGTTAAGAATAAAAATTCTTACAAAATTAAGTGTTAGTTAATGTCTACTCTTTGCTGATTCTTGCGGCCCGATCGAAGTACTAATGAAGAAATTTAGATGTAGAGTTTGTTAATTGGCTTCAATCAGAGATGAGAGACTACCACTACCCCTTTGGCATTTCAGACAACTTGAAGCCGAGATGATTAGCAAATTTATCAATAATGCAACATAGAAAGCTGAGATTGAGAAAAATAATCACATAAAATGATAAATCAAACATAACTACATACATCAGTCCAAATAAGTTTGGAGAAATTCCTTACTAACTTCATCAATTTCACTTCTAAGATACATTTCTTCATTAAACTATTAAAAATAGAAGCACAAACACAATAAATAGTTGCAAGTAATGAATACATTAATGAGTTAGAGCAGAAATCAAATTACCATGTCTGTCAACGAAAGAGAATCAGGAATGTCGTCATTGATATTCATATAATGCATGACGTAATAGCCACACTAGTTTTCATCAGGCTGTTGTGGACACTGTATGATCATCATTTTAGAAACAGTTAATGTTTTAATATAGAATTTTAACAAGTCTTAAGTAAGACACATTTACCTTGACAATTTCCCAGTCAAACTTAGTCCCTCTTCTTCTTATTGAAGCTTTGAATATTTTCATAGCCCTACATTATAATAAAATAAAAAAGTGAAAACAAATATGTCTATCTACTTCATTAATTAAATGGGAACTTGCATCTTAATTATATTTCTCCACTCAGCGTAATGAAGTTGATTTTCCAGAGGATCCAGCACATACACCTTGTCACCATGTGCATCAATCACCAGAAGGATCCAATGATAACTAGTTTTAAATTCAAAAAATGGTGATTAAATTTTTACCAATAATAATAAACATAACATTGTTAAACAATTATATTCACGTACGTGACGTTGCATTGCACAAAAACTAGCTTATTCGGTGATGTTACAATCAATCTTCAGCCTACAAGATTGGGATTTTCTACCGAATCAAGGTTGGTTGAGACAACACATGGATCAACAAATCGAATTTTATGTATAAGGTCAGTGTTCGCGCACACCTTCTACAAGTGTTTGCACATTCTCACATGGATCAAGTTACATTAAAACAATAATGTATATACTGATAAAAATAATAAAATAGTTAAAATAAAACTTACATTATATAAATCGATATGCACCCTACTTCGATAGGCTCACATAAATGGTGGATGTCTTCAAATACAATAAACAGAGTTTTCTCTTTTTGACCAAAGACATCCTCAGCTACTAGTGCCTGGATGTTGTCGTCATCACCAATAGCATGTTTTGCGGTCACATGCAACAACCTCAGTGAAGTCGGTATATCCTGAGCCTTCAACTTCACTGACTTCTTTGGTAATTCTCGTTTCTTTACCTATTTTATCATCAAATAAATTGATACTTGAAAAATTAATATGTATAAGTAGCTATAATACGTAACTGTTTTATATATACATTTTTTTAGATAACATCGATTTCATCATTGTCAAGAGAAACAACATCGTTCTTCTCTATTTTATACTTAACTGTTTTATATATATCTTTTTATTTTTTTAATATACAGAAAGAAAGAAGTGGAGCGCCACTTCTTGATTTAAAAAGATGGGAGATTTGATCAGCTGTCACACAACTTTTTGTTCATTAATTCATCTACATACATGCTAGCAAGATTTCTAAAACAACAACATATATTTTTTATTTTTAAACTCAAATTTGTTGTCAAAAATGAGCAAAAACTAATTAAGAAAAAGTGTATATGTATACATACCTCAATAACTATGGCAAGATCAATCACAATGCTCGTAATATATCCAAGGACGACAGCAATAACGCCTCTGGCTACAGAGGATGAACCAATATTCACATCAATTTGCATTAAAAGACATAAATTATTACACCAATGTGATTGAATTGTAGCTACCCAATCACATCTTAATAAGCTCCAAAACACCATATTTAAAATGCAGTGCTGGTATTCATGAAGCCTTGATCGAAAATTATTTGTTTGCTTCGTCACTAGGGGTGTGCAAACGGTCGGTTCGCGGCAAAACTGACCGACCTCTCCCAAACCTATAGAATTGATCACATCTCATCCCCCGACTGACGGCAAAACACACCGACTCAAAAACTAAACCGAAACTTCCGATCAGTTTTGGTTGGTTTTTGTTAACCCGAGACTTGCTGGGAGGCACAGGTTGTGACACTATAGAGAGTTGCAGATGGGCATCGTGGTGGGGCATTAGGGAGGCAGAGGAGGGCTGTCAAGGGAGGCAGAACGAGCTGCTGCCTCTGGCGGTCCTCGCAGAGAGTTGTAGACAGGGGAGGGCCATCGAGTTGATGCATCCGCGTCATCGGCTTGCGGAGAGCTGGCGACGTCGTCGGTACTTGGCTGGGGTAGTGGCGCGGGGGTCAGGTTGTTAGGGGTGAGTTACAGTGCGGCGCACAAGTGGGTTACGATTTGTGTATGTTTGCAAATAGGAGAGAATGCCCACCATTAAATGAGGTGAAGAAAGTGGGTACACAGAGAAGAATATAGTGATGTTGGAAAGTGGAGAGAGTGTGAGTGTAGGTAATAACTATTCTTGGGCAGTGAAATGTCTACAAAACAAGAAAACAAGCGACAAAACATATAATAAATGTTGTAAGCTAATAATATATGTATGCATATTTGCATATTCAGTCGGTCGGTTTTATCCAAAAATTTCAATGAACAAACCGATCACCGACCGAGGAAGGTTATCAACCAACCCAAACCGCCCGAATTCAACCGGTTCAGTTTTGCACACCCCTATTCGTCACACATCAATTTGTGGTTGGGTGTAAAATCAGTGTTCAGATTTGGAAATATTAATAGGGTTTGATTGAAACTATTTCAAGAAAAGATGGTGTTCAAATAGGATTTTTGATAATTGCACTTATATACTTCAATTTTTTATAATCCAACATGTCAAACAAAGACAGTGAATTATAGAGTGTTCAAACAAGTTATGTGCATGCACAAAATAATTAGAGTAAATTCACACTCGAAGTAGACTCACCGAGGTTCTAGAAAAGAGGCTATAGAAATTAATTTAACCGAAGTATAAAAAAATTATCTTTAGATATAGAGCAAGTCATATAATGATAACAAATTAAAATTTTAATTCAGTAAACACTTCACAATATCCAATAATTAAGGTTGAGGAAAGGCATACTTGTTGCTTGATTAAACAGCGGTGGATGGCGCGAGTCTTTTTAGGACGGAGATCGAGTGGCAGATACTTATTATTCTTGTAGGCTTCTCTAAGAGCAGTTTTCTGCTTCTGTGAGTTCACGGTCAGAAGTTGGGCCATCGATGGTGATAACTCTCATAAAGAGTTATCTTTTACTCTTTCCTAGCTTGTTTAAGATGTTGTTTTAATAAGTTTTGTCCCAGTTTTAGGTCTTTTGTTTGTTTATTTGTATCCCTGCTGCATTTATGCTTTATTGCACTAATTTAGGTATTTAATAAGTTTTTGTGAAGGTTTTCACCAGGTTCGGAATGCTAAAGCTTTTCAGTCGCACATTGGCCATGAGTTATGCTCGAGCATGGAAGTTGCAATGGAGGAGACACTTTCTGGGACAACTTGGGGACAAAGATCAAGCACTTGATGGATCTTATCTGCCAATGAGGACAGGTGTCGATATTTGAGCCAGGACAGTGTTAGAAAAGCGAAAAGGTGTCACCACCTATCTGAGATGGTGAGAGGTGATCGAAGGAAGGAGTGAAAGATAGAAAATATCAAGAAAAGGAAAAACACGGTACAACAACAAGATACACAACACACGAGCTCAGAGAGGAAGGTGGAGAGCGTGCAGTGGAAGCCAAGAGTCTGATAGTTTGCCGATCATCACCCGAGAGTTTATATTTTCATTTTAGCTTTTTGTAATTAAAAATCTGAATATGGTGAATGATCTTGAGCTCTCTTATGTTCTTCATTTGAATATCAGCTAAACTATTTTACACTTGGGTTGTGGGATCTTTATTTAAACTTAAATATATGCTAATGCTTTGTTTTGTCTCATTCTGAGTTTGTTTATAATTTTGGAATTGTTTAATCTCTTGAGCACGACTCTGAGTGGAGATTTATCACCTATTGAGACCAGAAGGATAGATAGGATGAGGGATTCATGAGCGACCACACTTGTATCATAGGCATATGAATGATTGTGGCTTATTTTTAACCCCTGTGAGAATTATTGCATTTGACTGCCATTTCGAGCATAGGCATATGTGGTTTGGTAGAAGAATGCAGATCTAGTGGAGTGGCAACTAACTAGACATTTTGTGCAAGATTTTAAGACTCGGAGGATTATGAGACTATTGCTTTAGCATAAAAGATAGTGATAGTAAAGACTTCCATAACTCGAGTGTGCTTCTCATCTTTGTTGATTACTGAGTTAGATTTTGCATGATAATTTTGTGGCAGGAAGAGTTGTTACTATTGTTTGCTCTACTTTGTTTTATTGTTTATGCATATTTACATTTTTAGTCAAAGTTTACAATGCATCAAACCCATTTACAAATAATTTCGTGTGCACGGTTCAAGCAATCACTCTTTAGGGCTCTGGTCTCTAAAACTATATTACTTGTCAATTGCCTATACTTGCGCATAGTTTTGTAGATACACTGCAACACACAACAGACAACCTCACCACCTTGATCTTTGAGCTTGTTCCACACATAGAAAAATCAGTTTTTAAAGAATTTGGAAGAAAGCCAGAAAATAAAGAAGAAGAAAAAGGACCATCAACATAGATTCAGATATGCATAATCGAGCAAAAATTCTAACAATTGGGTCAAATAATTACAAATCAGAACTAATACTCGCCCTAAAAGCAAAACAATCGAACCTAATCCATAAATCCTAACCGCAATGAAGAAAGCATAATACAATGCCCAAAAAAATAACTTGATCTTGGTGGGCTTAGGCTTGCAATTGTTCAAGAGCGGCTTCTTCACGTCATCAGCCGGGTAAAACTTGGGTTGCTTCTCCTCAACGGTGGCGGCGAGCTCTGGATCGGAGCATCCCCAACCAGAGTAATCTGCCAGCTGATCAATGATAATATCAACAGAGTAAAGATGTGACGGGAGGACGGACGTCGTGGTGCAGTTTTCAGAGCAGCCGTGAGTTGTGATTTACATTGACGATGGGAGTATAGGTCAAAATAAAAACAACATAGACGACGTTGCTGGCCACGTCGTCGTCTATCTCTGAAATTCCAAAAATATACACGACGCATCCATTTGCGTCGTCTATAAGCACATATTTTTCTCTACACAAATACAAATATGCATTGTCTATTCAGACATAGACAACGCGAATGAATATACGCGTTGTCTATTACCTCTTTTCTTGTAGTGCCCGTTTAGTTTGGTTAAGCTTGTGAGTTTTGAGATATTTGATAATAAAACTTAGAAATTCGATTTTAATTATAACAAACTAAAATTTAAGTAA
The DNA here is from genome assembly GCA_026898455.1 of Plectranthus barbatus. Taxonomy (NCBI): domain Eukaryota; kingdom Viridiplantae; phylum Streptophyta; class Magnoliopsida; order Lamiales; family Lamiaceae; genus Plectranthus; species Plectranthus barbatus. Next base: position 55,975 of record JAPKLW010002047.1, read on the forward strand.
GATATTACTCAATTGTATTCAATTCGATCGTATTCTTAGTCTGATATATATTTTCTAAAGTTCAACTGAGAGGAAAAAAAACTTGGTGAATGCAAAGATTGAAGTTAGTGAAGTCTGATGCAACTTTGGTCGTGATTTTAACATAAAGAACTTTCCATCAAATATATTTACTAAATAAATTTTTTATTGACTATAAAAAAAGAAATAATCAATTATACTTTAGTATTGGTCATTTATGAAATATCACATATTTTTCATCAGTAAATTATACATTGATATTTGATTTTGTCAATGAAAAATACCCTCTTATCGCTATACAAAAAATACTCAATGTTTCTCAATTTTTGAATTATGTCATAATGCTTGATTTTATTAGTTAAAAATATTCTTCATAATGGTGTTAAAGTTTTGATGAGTTATAAATTAAATGTTTGATTTTATCATGTGTATGCCACGTAAGAGTCACATACTATGTATGATTCAACAAAATTTTAACACCGTCAATAATTAAAGGTATTTTTAATCAATAGAATAAAATATTATGATATAATTCGTGAAGAAGAAACATTGGGGTACCTTTAATTGACAAAATTAAATATTAGAGCATTATTCAATGATAGAAAAATATTATAGTTATTTTCATAGTTAAACAATACAGTAAAGTATAATTGAGAGTTTTTCCGAATGTAAAAATAGTTGATTCCAAACCATAAAGTAGAACGTTTTTTTTCAATAGTAATAATTAAATTTATATATTCAAATGTCGTCGAAGTAACTCAAATTTACAACCTTTTGGTTATAAAAAATATGCTTATTGTCATTAATATTTAAGGATATCGTCCATATTATTTGATACCTATGGGAGCCGTCCACACTCTTACTATTTTATGTACGATATAATCTTATCTCAACCTTTGATTTGGCACAAATAGTTAGACAATATTTTTTAAACAAAACATAATTTATGTAGTTGATAAGCATTGGAATTAAGAAGTAAAATCATAAGAGGAATATTAAATAAAAAAGGTAAAATCATAATAAATAACCCAAATCTTGAAATAATTGTGGTTCACCTTAATTGAAAAGACCCATAAATGAAACGCAACCTCTTCAATTATTTGGTTTCACATTTTATGTGGTGCAACAACTAGGGAAATCAGAACCTATGTTTATATTTGTGGATACTTAGAAGGAAAAAAAATTTAATTTGGTGCTTTCAAAAAAGTAGCATTTTTTTGGCTAAAAAAAAAAGGTTTAGATCCAACTTGTGTGAATGAGGGCAAAATAAACCAAGAAAATAACATAAATTATAATGTCAACATTGACAATTTTTTTTTAATAAAACCGAATTATGAACCCTAGTTATAAATAATAAACCTAATCAATAATGAGTTGATCTTCTGAGAGACGGTCTCACTATTTTTTTTTATTGTGAGACGGATCTTAATACATCATTTCAATAAGTTAAATACATCATTTTATTTTTAAGAATTACATTATTTGCAACAAAAAATACATCATTTGCAATAAAAAAATACATCGTTTCATTAAACTCATATCACAATAAAAATGGTGAAACATCATTTGCAATAAAGAAATACATCATTTCATTAAATTCGTCTCACAATAAAAATGATGAGACCGTCTCATCTGAGACTTTGCCATCAATAATAATTATTGGGTGGAGCCTCCGAATTATATCATACAGAATTATTGTGTCCAAAAATAAATACATAAATAATAGTTAAATTTTTTATTTTTCTGAAGAAAATAAATTTATTTGCGACAACACAAGCAGTCATGTGTGACAAATAGATAAGAAAGATGGGCTTACACTCCTCTCTACTCTGTGTCCAAAACTTAGCCACGTGTCGCCAGCATATTGGTTAAATAGTATCTTCCAGCATCAACGGAATAAGTAGGTCCCACTCAGCACTTTTTTCCCAAGGAATTATTATTTGGATAACCATCACCACCCATTATTTCAATAACTATATATCTCATTTATTTTTGTGTGTGTGTGTATATATATATACTATTTAAAAATTGTAACAATAATTTCATTAAAAACGAATGATATTTTTTTTATTAGCTTGTTTTTAAATCCGGACCGCATGATATTGGAATTTATTTTTTATTAGTTTTTTTTTCTTAAGAAAAGAACATTCTAAATTGTCATCGGTAAAAAATTTCATTTATTCTAATTTAATTTACTTGGGTCTAAAAATATTTATTTAAAGAAGTTTATCTGGTTTCGATGTGCGTGCCGTGTGTGACTATAGAGCCCACAAACACAGAATTATTTCAAATATTTTGACATGATTTATGTATATATATTTTTTAACTAGAAAATTGTTATTCTAAATTAAAGCAAATAGAATGGATATAATAGACGATAATGCTACATAAATATGATCAATATTTTTATTCAAAGAGTAAATGCTGAATGGTTGAAGGATTAATCTTTATATATAATATATTCATTATTCGAATGTTACCAAAATAAATTAAATTATGAAATTGACACGGAAGATATATTGGATACCCCCAAGAGTTTATTAAAGTCTTTGTATATGAAAATAAAATATCAATTAGTGTTAGAAAATTAAAAAATAAATACTTTAACAATTTTCTTGGACTTATTAGTTGATTAATATGTATGTGTGTAAAATTTGTTAGGCCCTCTAGATTAGACACTTTCTTAAAAACATTGATAATTATAAATGGGTAGCTTTATTTTTTTTGCTCATTTTTAACACTTTGAATAAATAAACATTGATAATTAAAAACAAAAGTATATAAATCTTAATATTTTTTTATATAAATAAAATTCTGGCTCCTAGACTGACTAATTGGCTGCCTAGCTCACAAACATATACATATGGGAGTGTTTTGTAGTTTCTTTTGTAGGGATGTCAATTTAGCCCGAAACCCGAGCCAAAATGCGGGTTAGGGTTGAAATATTTTGGCCCGAAAAGAATTTAGCCTGAATAGCCCGAGATCGAATAACCCGAGGCCCGAAACCCGACGGGTTGGCCCGATTAACCCGATTATTTTTATTAATATATTTATTATAATTATAGTACTAAAATTTACTTCTAATATTGAAGATCATATTTATTAATTAAGTTTTAAGTTATATAATTATATTTAGTTCAAATAATATTCAATACATAGTTAAGTTTATTTATTTTTGAATTTAAGAATATTGCTAAAATAAAAAATAATGTATTTTTAATAGTTTAATTTATCATTATCTAAAAATTTGTATGTGTTATGCAATTTTATAAGAGAGAAGTATTATTTTGTTTATTTTTTATTATTTAAAATATGAAAAGAGTGAAAAGATATTAAAAATAAAAAATAATTAATAAATTCATTGACCTGATGGGCTAGCCCGAAAACCGATGGGTTAGGGTTAGGGTCAAGATTTTTTAGCTCGAAAAAATTTCAGCCCGATTCAACTCGGACCGATTAACCCGCAATCCGATAAGGCTGGCCCGAAACCCGAGGGATTAGGCTGATTGACAACCCTAAATTTTTGGTTCGAATATGTGAAATTACTGTATTTTGAAGTGAAATTAGAGTTTAAAAAGGGAAATAAGTTAGCGCCATAAATGAAGTTGATAGTAGGAAAATGGACGTCCACACATATAAATCCAACTCAAATCACCTACCGCCAATTTTTTTGGGCTTCTTTCAGCTCTCATCTTCGACTTCAACCACACTCACTACAACACAACGCCTTGTGCAATTTCATCAAAATTAGGTAATCTTTTTTTTTTATATATATAATTTTGGTGCCTTGATCTGATTTTGATTGCTTGCTCATTTCTTAATCTGATTGTTTGATCGTTTCATGCGATCAAACCAAGTTTTTCTTCTCCTCGAAAATATTGATTGTTTTACCCGATCATCACAAATTCTAGTTTTAGTTAGCAAGCATGCGTTTTGATTTATGGAGACACATGAGTGGGTGTGGTGAAATTAGTGAAATGTGTGGTAATTGAGTTGGGATGTTTTTGTGGAGAAGGTATCATCATCATCATCATCATCATGTCTTCAATAGTGAAGGACGTATTGATAAGGTCCACAGCTACCAAAATATTCGGTGATCAAATCGAGCCTTTCAGAATCAGACCGCAATCTAGACCCAGCCGCCGAGCCCCTCGCTGCCATGGCTCCAGACTTCATGACCCCAAAAGAGGCTTAAGATCAAGACCCCAGGCTCTCCTCACTCCTGTTTCCGACCCCACCTCTACAACCAAAAAGGTTAGACACACACACATATATATATATAATTTTTTTTTAAAAAAAAAATAGTTAACACCATCACTTTCTTCATAAAAAATTAGCTCAATTTGTCGAAATTTCATGCCGTTAATTAAATGCCACCCATATATCTAAATTATGTTGTTTGGGAAAATGAAAAACTAAATCCATTAAAATCGTGATATCCTGGGTTAGATTAAAGATGACATCGTCATCTTTCAAATGAAATTTATACAGCATAAGTTTAATTAAGATCAATTCTACGAAAAAAGCAATTAAGTAGGAGTAATTAATACATACAAATAAGGTTATAATGTACTCCATCCATCCCATTTGAATTGATCTGCTTACTTAATCGGGCGTTCCAATTAAATTGGCGCGATTCTAAAACTAGCAATTTTTACACTTAACAATAAAATACTATTAATTTTACCTACATTCACAATCCTTAAAAAAGCAGGAAAATTCAATTTACTGGGACGGAGGGAGTATTAAATTATTATGTAAAATGCATGAGATTCTACTTTTAAAAAAAGCAGGAAAATTCAATTATAAAATTACTTTTATTCTTCAAATTAAAAAAAAAACCAATAAAAATCTCACAATTCAATATTGTATATGAAATATTATATCCGTTGTTCGGGGTGTAGTGATGAAAGTACTCTATCTAAAACTAGAGGTCATGAATTCGAAGTTTTATGGGTGTGTATTTAAATTAATGTAAATCCAAATTAGTATATGAAATATCATAATAACGAACAAAAATATTGAACCCATTTAGTAAACATTTGATTACCCATTAGAAAAACAAGTGGGACTTGGCTTCATCTTCAACAATTGAAATTTGAATTTGTCATTTATAGTAACTTATAATTTAATATTAATATTAAACTTCATTATTACAAAATGTTCTAATATACACAGTAGGTATATATTAATGTGTCTAGGAGCTGATATTGTAATATAAGATTGGTAGTGAACTTAAATCTAATTATTGTTAAACATTTCTAATGTATTACCACATCAGTGTATGAACACATTAATTAACCCATGCCTCGTGCTGGATTGAACATTTCTGTATTATGCCCCATTTAACATATATGAATTTCAATTTTCAGATCAAATAAATGAACACTTAAATGTTCAAACAATGGTGATGTCATAATTGTGAAACTTAGTCCATTTTGCAGCGCAAATTTTAAATCATGTCAATTACAAAACCAACATTCAGTTTTATAATTAAAAGCCGATCAAATTTTCTGTAACACACTAACACAAATCCGACAAATTGTATAATTATTTTTAAAAAACTCCAACCAAAATCCGTTTCTAAAAATTTTAAATCCATTGATGAATTCAGGTTTGGATTGAATTTAATTGATTGCATTTTGTTGATTTCGTTAATTTTTGGTAATTTAAATATTAGAAACGAAATTTTAATTTATTTGTGCATATGCCGACAAAAGATTGTACAGTGTATAAAATTTATTTTATGACTGTATATTTTCATAATTTATTTAATTTTAATCTCACGTATTAATAAAATATATTACAAGGAATCGAAAAAAAAAACTTGCTTTGGAATGCTAAAGGTGAGCTCTTTATCCAGACAGTTGATGAAAATTTCCTCTCAAAGGCTGGTGATGTTAGCACAAAATCAGTTGAGAATTTCAGGCATATTATACTATATTTTTGAACTTGCATAATACCCTACATTTACTTACATGAAATATATAAAATGTGATGTGATAGAAGTGAACCTTATTTATCAAGTAATAAAACTAAATGTTTAATTTGTGTCCTTGTATGTAATGAATTATGAATAATTCACTAATTCTATCTTGAGATTTCCTACAACATTCACTGCCTTCGGACAATACTATTGTGAAATTTATGTATTCATTACAAATCCCAATATAAAAACTAAAGCATAAATTTCGGTAGAGGAATTTAGCCTTGGACCAATTACATGAAGAACTAAGTTTGTTAAGATTTAAAAAAAAAAATAGTGAAATGATGCGAGGAATAGGACAAATACTGTTGAATCTTTGGCGCTAGATTTTAGAACAAATCATAGATAGCTCTCAAAAACTCCGGCCATCTTGAACAGCTAAACCCACGTGTCAGTATACAGACCAAATTTGCCACGCTTCTCACTCACTATAAAATCAGACAGCAAAACGCATCCCAACTCACCAAGAATTGCTTCTAAGTTGCATTTGCTTGTGTGAATTCGGTTGCCGACATCATGATGCAGGTAGTCTGACTGATCAATGCCTTAAGATTTGCTCTGTCTGATATTTGAGATTTGGTTTTTGATGTTGGAATGAATATGTTTTGATGGAATTTTTTTTAATTTTTTTTGTTGGTGTGGGAAAATAGAGGGTGTTCACTTTTGGCAAGGGAAGAAGTGAGGGAAACAAGGGCATGAAATCCTTGGTAAGTCTGTAGTATTGTGTTTTATATAATAAAGTTTCAATCTTTTGCACTGTATTATATCATCATGTTAATAGGGCACATGATTCATGATCAAAATGAACTACTCAGCATGAAAAATTTGTAGTACTCTTGTTTGAGCTTTGAAGTAGAAAGTGATTCCACATTAATCTTTGAATTGATGGTTACATGATAGCATGTGGAACTAGGGGGGGTGTTTGTGAAATGAAATTGGAATTGGAATTGGAATTGTGTGTTGTTGTATCAGTTGGGAGGAAAGGGTGCAAACCTTGCAGAGATGGCGAGCATCGGGCTGTCAGTGCCTCCGGGGCTCACCATCTCCACAGAGGCATGCCAAGAGTATCAGCAAGTAGGCAAGAAGCTGCCACCGGGGCTGTGGGAAGAGATAATGCAGGGCTTGAAGACAGTGGAGGGCGATATCGGAGCTTTCCTCGGTAACCCCTCCAGGCCTCTCCTCCTGTCCGTTAGATCTGGAGCTGCGGTATGTCACACACTAATTTCATTATGTCAGTCTATGTTTCTGCATATGAGGCTGAATTTGGGCTTCAGACAAAGACTCAAACATCACATTTTGTGTACAGATTTCTATGCCTGGAATGATGGACACGGTTCTGAACCTCGGGCTGAATGATGAAGTTGTTGCTGGCTTGGCTACCAAAAGTGGAGAGCGCTTTGCATATGACTCGTATAGGCGGTTTCTAGACATGTTTGGAGATGTGGTGAGTTTATATGTTCAATGTGACTCGTTATATTGAACCTGAAAAAAGATACATTTTTTATGATGATGGATTTTTTTTTTTTATTGAAGGTTATGGGCATTCCACACGCACTATTTGATGAGAAACTGGAAAAAATGAAAAGTACAAAAGGGATAAAGCTCGATACTGATCTAACCGCGTCTGATCTGAAAGAGATCGTCGAAGAATACAAGTCTGTGTACGTGCAAAGTAGAGGAGAAGAGTTCCCATCAGGTATGTATGAACTTGACCTACATGGCTATATCCCTTTTGAATCTGGTCGAGTATTCTCACATTTGTGTGGTTCAATGACTCCCATTTGTAGATCCCTATAAGCAGCTGGAGTTGGCTGTGAAAGCAGTTTTTGATTCATGGGACAGTCCAAGGGCCATCAAATATAGGAGCATAAACCAGATAACAGGGTTGAAGGGGACTGCTGTCAATATTCAGTGCATGGTGTTTGGAAACATGGGAAACACTTCTGGAACAGGCGTTCTCTTCACGAGGAATCCGAGCACTGGAGAGAAGAAGCTCTATGGAGAGTTCTTGATCAATGCTCAGGTCTGAATTCACATGTTCTTTTATGTTCAAGCCTTGCTGTGTAATTAATGTATGTTTGTTTGAAGAAATTTATAGCTCATTGCTGATTGGTGACTCTGATCAGGGTGAAGACGTGGTTGCTGGAATTCGAACACCGGAGGACATTGAAATTATGAAGACTTGTTTGCCAGAAGCCTACCAGGAACTGGTGGAGAACTGTGAGATACTAGAGAGACACTACAAAGACATGATGGTAATAAAAGATTGGTGCAGCTGTTTCTTTATGGGATTATGCCTGACAAAGCTGCATATTCTTGGATGCAGGATATTGAATTCACTGTGCAAGAACAAAGGCTATGGATGCTGCAGTGTCGGGCTGGGAAGCGCACAGGCAGAGGCGCGGTGAAGATCGCGGTAGACCTGGTGAAGGAAGGGCTAATTGATACTCGAGAGGCTGTAATGAAGGTGGAGCCTCAGCATCTGGATCAGCTTCTTCATCCGCAGGTACATCACTCAGAAGAATTTTACTGGTAGATGTTGCTCTCCATAGACTTGTAACATGTTTTACTCGTAGTTTGCGGATCCATCAATCTACACCGATAGTGTGATAGCCAAGGGATTGCCTGCATCCCCTGGTGCAGCAGTTGGACAGGTCGTGTTCAGTGCGGAAGATGCTGAGACATGGCATTCACAAGGAAAGAGTGTCATCCTGGTATTCTTACTTGTACGCTAGTCTCTTTCTGTTTCGTCTCCTCCTTGAAGTCCGTCACTGTCTCTCTGTAGGTACGGACTGAAACAAGTCCAGAGGATGTTGGAGGCATGCATGCAGCTGCAGGGATTCTGACTGCTAGAGGTGGCATGACATCACATGCTGCTGTAGTAGCCCGTGGTTGGGGGAAATGCTGCGTATCTGGTTGCTCGGACATACGCGTGAATGATGATGAGAAGGTAGTAAAATCTTGTACTTATGTTGTAGTCATGAAATCTTCATCATTCCTGGTTGATGATGCAGGTTGTGTTAGTTGGGAACAAATTGATAGCAGAGGGGGATTGGATATCGCTTAATGGCTCCACCGGTGAAGTGATCTTGGGCAAGCAGCCGCTAGCTCCTCCTGCCGTCACAGGGGACTTGGAGACTTTCATGGCCTGGGCAGACGAGATCAGGCGAATTAAGGTGGCGTAATGATTCATGACATATGTTTCCTTGGAGATTGATATTAACCTTGTATATATATAGGTCATGGCAAACGCGGACACACCTGAAGATGCACTGGCAGCTCGGAAAAATGGAGCTCAAGGGATCGGTTTATGTAGGACTGAGCACATGGTACGTGCCACACATGCATGATTTGTTTTTGAAGGGATTATTTGTTTATGATAGTGGTGTTAATTTGGGTTGTTGTGTTAGTTCTTTGCATCCGAGGAAAGGATCAAGACTGTAAGAAAGATGATAATGGCGGCCTCAACCGAGCAGAGGAAGGATGCTCTGGACTTGTTGTTGCCTTACCAGAGAGCTGATTTCGAGGGGATTTTTCGCGCAATGGATGGTATGTCTAATAACACTCCAAGACGTGCATTTGTGATAGTAAGAGTAAAACACTAACACTTCGTTTCTCAGGTCTGCCGGTGACAATCAGACTCCTCGACCCTCCACTCCACGAGTTCCTGCCGGAAGGTGACATAGAGCAGATTGTGGGTGAGCTAACTTTCGAAACAGACACCACCGAGGAAGAAGTGTACGCGAGGATTGAGAAGTTGTCCGAGGTGAATCCCATGCTGGGGTTCCGCGGATGCAGGCTTGGAATATCGTATCCTGAGCTGTCGGAGATGCAAGTTCGTGCAATATTTCAGGCTGCCATCTCTCTCTCCAACCAGGGTGTCACAGTCCTCCCGGAGATCATGGTTCCTCTTGTCGGAACACCTCAGGCATGCCTTGTCTTGTCTTGTTTTGTATTGTATTTTCGGGCCACATTATCCTAAACAAAACATTTATATGGTGCAGGAATTAGGGCATCAGGTTCGGTTGATACGCGCTGTGGCTAAGACGGTGTTCTTGGAGATGGGGGCCACAGTGAACTACAAAGTAGGCACCATGATTGAAGTTCCCAGAGCTGCTCTAGTTGCAGATGAGGTAATGTATTCATAGAAACACAAGTGCATTTTGAGTTTGAGGTGGACTAATTTTCTCTCTCATATGTTTTGGTGAAAAGATTGCAAAGGAGGCAGATTTCTTCTCTTTTGGAACGAATGACTTAACTCAGATGACATTCGGATACAGCAGAGACGATGTAGGGAAGTTCCTCCCGGTCTACTTGTCTAAGGGCATCCTCCAAAACGATCCATTTGAGGTTAGTTCCGGTGATCCGTAAATGAAGCCTAGTCTGCAGGTGTGCTAATGGGGTTTCTGTTTATCTCAGGTGCTCGACCAGAAGGGCGTCGGCCAGCTCGTGAAGATGGCAACCGAAAAGGGTCGTGCTGCTAAACCGAGCCTCAAGGTGATTTTCAATGCTGAAATGATTAAGTAGCTCACGAGTAATTTGACTCGACTCGACTGATAGAATTGTAAATACTGCAGGTAGGAATATGTGGAGAGCACGGTGGGGAGCCTTCGTCCGTGGCCTTCTTTGCAGAGGCGGGACTTGACTACGTCTCGTGTTCTCCTTTCAGGTACACCATTTTGTTGGAAATTTAAATTCGTCGATTTTGATGAACATTTTAATGAGAAGTTATTTGACAACACAACAGGGTGCCTATTGCAAGACTAGCTGCAGCTCAAGTGGCAGTTTGAGTTTGAGTTTGAGACAAGGGGTGGCCATCCATATCAAATGGGAATTTGGGAATTGTATATACAAAAAATAATACTCCAAGTTTCTGCAATTTCATTTTCTTGGTGGACATAATTTCCTCTATAATCACCAGAGGATTCAGAAATATATCATGTGTTGCTCTTTCTATCAGGGCTTCTTTTTTTCTTTTTTGCAATACCTTTTCTTTGTATTTTTTATCTCATAAATTATTGAAAGAAAAATATGTCGTACAATAAATTTATACTTATTTTTACCTGTATAATTTTCTGTCCCAATGTTTGAACTCATTTCCAGATTTATTATATATCAATATAAAGCTAAATCTTTGAAAATATTCTTATCAATCAAAATTCAATAAATAAATTATGCCAAAGTTTGAAAATGTGAAAAAAATAAAATCTACTTTTCACCTCAAACCAAGTTATGGTTCAAGCTTTTTTAAGAATATCTAAATGTTTTGAGTTTAATTTAATGCATTATTATTTATTACTAACAAAAAACATCTTATTAATCACTATAGGTAGTCATCGATATATTTTTTCTTGCACGTACTAACACTCAATCCTAATTAATTAGCATTTAGCATATCATAAAATGTGTCATTAAACATCTTTTTAAACTCCAGAATTTAAAAAAAATGGTTTTTTGAAAATCCTCACCCCTTGCATGAATTGCTAAGAATCCGATAAAAAATATATATATAAAAAATACAATTCCATCGTAAACAATGAGAAAAAGAATCCAAAGTGTCTTTACAGGAAAACAACAACTGTAGAGTCTAATATATTTAGCTGCCCAAAATTCTTTCTCCTATTTAATCAACCCTACAATACCTCTTTTCTTTTTCTTTTTTCTTTTCTTTTTTAATTACACTTTTCTTACATGAAAACTTTGTCAAACATCTTTATATGCATAGCTGGGTAGCAATTACATATGATCATGTCTATATATCTTTCCCATCATAGCAATTTACAATGCTTGGTTTTCCATAAAGCTACACAACAAATTTTCTCCACACTCTTTATTCGTCTGAATTCAATCTAGAAAAATCTAGAAAATTCTGATATTCGTCTGAATTAGATTTTACGTAATATAGAAATACAAAATTAAGTAAAAACAACATTTTCTTACTTAAATCTTCATTCTTAGTTCTCTCATACTCTTTTCTACTTTATTTTCAGCTCTTTTTTCTTTTTCACAAGAAGCTAACACATAAAAAAGAAAAAATAGATAATCACACTATTAAAATGAAAAAGAAAATCAGCTAAGGAGGTTGGGACCCCTAGGCACATATTTATAACTTTTAGAAAAAAAAAATTATAAGAAGTTGTCCCACGAAATTAAATCGAGCCCTCACGATGTTCAAACTCTGCTTCCGCCCGTGCTTGTACTCGTATGTTTAACATCCATTTTAAAAAATAAAAATATCTATACATTCATGCCAAGTGCATGCGAACTGAAGTCACAGCCGAATTCACCTAAAGCAATCAGAAAAGCAAAAAAATATCAACTTATCCAAAGAGGAATTTTTTACATTTTTCTATTCTAATTGTTCTAGTGTAAAATTTAAAACTATTAATTCATACAATCAGCTTTTTTCCTAATCAATTAGGCATAATGCTGACCTGATTGAGAGAAATTAAGGGTATATGGTATGGACAAACAATTATAAAATAATAATTAATGAGAAAAAAAGTAGAATGGAGTTTAGCTACTCATTGAAATCTTGCCTCAATTTTTCTTGTTCTACTTCCCTAACACTCACAAAAAAAAGTCATGTTTTACAGGTGGGAGTTGTTGTGCATTTTTGTCATTACAAACCTTGATTGACTCATTATGCCCAATCTTTGTCAGCCTCCATTTTTATAAATTAATCTCTCTCTCTTTTTTCATTTGGGAGCAGTTGAGACTTTTAATATGCTTCTCTCTGTGTAAAAAAATCTCTCTCAGTTTCCATCATTTTGTTCCAAGAAATAAGAATTTTAAGGAAATAATTAACTAACCTTTGAGGGCTAATTCTCACAATTTAATCTTGTTAGTTATTTGCTACCATGCAATCCAGATGCAGCAATCACGTGTCCAACATGCTGTACGTCCTCAGCCGGCGCCTGCGCCGCCTCTGCTCCACGATACGGTGGTGCGTGTGGCGGCGCCGCCCCCGGACTAAACTCGTGATCAGGCGCCTCGGCCGCCTGAACTCCTTAGCCCTTCACCGAAGAAAACTGGATCACAACGGCCTGATGAGCAGCAGCTTTTCGAGGCGGGGGCCAATTCGCCTCGCCACCTTCAATGCCGCCCTGTTCTCTCTCGCGCCCGCCGTCCCGACGGCGGAGAAATCGGTTGTTCTGGTTGAGGAAGAGGGAGATTCCGGCAAGATTCCAAAAGGGATTCTCAAACAATCTCCGCTTCATCCCATGCTGGACAACGACAGCAGAATCAGTACTAAACCGAAGCCCAAAGTGTCGATCAATCTTCCCGAAAACGAGATTTCACTGGCGCAGAATCGGATCGTGACCGTGGTGGACGATTCTTGGGACACGTCGTTCCGCTTCAACAACAACGTGGGCCTCTCGGCCATGAGGTCTCCGATATGCTTCCCTGCCGGGATGGCGAATTGGTGGAACGGCTCGAGCTTAAGCGGGAGTCGGGCTGTTTTCGACGTTCTCAAGGAAGTGGGCGCAGACATCTTCGCTCTGCAAGATGTGAAGGCCGACGAGGCCAACGACATGAAGCCGTTGTCGGAGCTGGCCACCGCCTTGGGGATGAACTACGTGTTTGCGGAGAGCTGGGCGCCCGAGTATGGCAACGCAGTTCTCTCCAAATGGCCCATCAAGAAATGGAGAGTTCAGAGAATTTGTGATGACAGAGATTTCAGGTGAAGTAATTCATTACTACCGTAAATATCAACACATGAGTTTCTTTGCTGATGTGTGTGGTTGAGGCAGGAATGTGATAAAGGCGACGATCGACGTGCCATGGATGGGGGAGGTGAATGTGTACAGCACTCAGCTAGACCATCTAGACGAGAACTGGAGGATGAAGCAGATCAACGCCATGATCCAATCCAACATGGATCACCAGCCTCATATCCTGGCAGGGGGGCTCAACTCTCTCGATGCATCCGACTACTCGTTAGAGAGGTGGAACGACATTGTTAAGGCAAGCTCTTCTCACAACCACCATCATCATAATGGTGTTCTGTGTTTTTCATCAACTAATGAATCGTATTCCATTGTTGTGGGGATAATAGTACTACGAGGAGCTAGGGAAGCCCACTCCAAAGGTTGAGGTGACCAAGTTCTTGAAGGCGAGCGGATACACCGATGCTAAAGAATTCCCGGGAGAATGTGAGCCTGTAGTCATGATAGCCAAAGGCCAAAGTAATAAAAGAGTGATAAACACTTCATTTTTCAACTAACTTGTCTAAACACATATTTTTTGTTGACATATTTGGTGTGTTGGTTTTGGAGCAGATGTGCAGGGGACTTGCAAGTATGGCACTCGTGTCGACTACATTTTGGGATCAGCAGGGCTAGGCTACGCGTTTGTGCCGGGGTCATACTCAGTCATCTCGTCTAAAGGCACCTCGGATCATCACATAGTGAAAGTAGACATAATGAAAGTAGCAGATGGTGTTAAAAAGAGTACCAGTAAGAAATTGAGACAGAGATTTGGAAGGATGTCTAGTTCTTGCTCTTCAAGAGGTTCTTGGGCATAAGTTCTTCAAGTTTTGTTGTAATATAATCTACATTCTTTTGTAGTAGTATACTATAACAAGTGTATTGGATTGGATTAGAATTAATATATATATCATATGATGATGTGCCACTCCACTATTGTGTTTTACTTTCTTGAAATAGTATATATCATATTATACAAAAACAAGAATGTTAAACAAATCACACACTTTGTAAATAATCAAACACTTATATATGATTGATTTGAAGTTTTTTAAGTCCGGCTGGAAGGGTAGCCTATTCCATGTCTTTTATTCGGAAACATGACGAAAACGCCGCCGGAGATGGTGCCGATGACGGCGGGCATGGCCATGAGCAGAGCCTTCTGAGTGGACTCGAAAGATGGATAGAAGCATTCGACGGTGTTGGGGTCCAGCAGCGACACCACAGCAAACACGACGACAGAGAAAAAGGCATGCACGAAGTCTCCAAAGCAGAGTTTGTAGGAGGACAAGTCTTGGGTGGGGGAGGAGGGCCAGAGGCCCTTGGCGGTGGCGACGCCGTAATGGACGTCGCCGTCGCTGTCGGTGTAGCTATCGGTGAAGGAGGCGAAGCAGCAGGAGAGGCCGCAGGCGGCGATGAGGAAGCTGGTTAGGTACTTGTTGATGGTGTGGCATTGGCCGTTGTTGGTGAGGACGGGGTTCAGGAATTGGAAGGCGAAGACGGTGCCCGTCGGGAGGAGCTTGATTAGGTTCCCGACGCCGGTCAGGGTGGCTTGAGCGGTGGTTCGTGGCGGTGGAGGGTCGCAAGGCTTGGATGACATGGTGCAGTGTGTGTTTATGTTTGATGATTTGTTTGGTTTTTTGTTGTAGGGTTTATATTGTTTTTGGTTTAGGGTTGCTTCTAAGGAAGATGTGATGAGGTTAGGCATCAATTGTGTTTGTGTGTGTTTTGCTTTACTCTTTGAAATTGGGTTGATGCTCAATGCTTCAAGATTATGCAAATTATTATGATGCAATAAGAAGATAATGATAGAATCCAAATTCAAAACTCTCTCCAACACAAACTTGTTACACCTTCCTCATCATCTGAGAAGGATATTTAGTTGTTTATTGCACTTCACTGCCTCTTGTCATGCAATCAAATTTGTAGACTACTTCTTGAAGCCCATGAGAAACATCAAAATTTTGGGACTTCATATGTAATGTAATAGTCTACAGAGAAATAATTTAATTATTAATACAATAAAACTATTTACCACTTATATTATTATTCTTTACACGAAGTGGTTCATGCATGAGCTTATTTTTTTTAATTATAATACATTAATTTAAACTTACATACATAAATGTATTTGAAGAAGTTTGAAGTCATACCCTTTAATTACACATAAAATACTTTCACCATTATATCCTTAAAAAATGGACATGAGCTGGGCCGAGCTGGGCCTTTGATATGCTTAGATGATCAAGGGTAAACTTCATCATTTACGGACTCAAAGTTTTGGGCCTCTTTGGACTTGGTTTTTGACTATAAGCCCATGATAAACAATATGATACAAATAACAAAATAATGTCCCTCGCTCGGGTGTAGTGGTTAAAGCACCTTATCTGTGACTGAAATGCCACATATTATAAGACGAAAATTAGTAGTTAGTTATCAAAATGGATATTCACTTATAAAATTTTGGCATATTATATGTTGTTTTATCTTTAAATTTTCTAGATTCCTTATGATTTCTATCTGTTTATATATTACTTGGGGTTGTTTACAAAATCTTGCTTCACTTTGAAACATAATCAAGAACGGTCCAACAATCTCTTAACTAAATAAATTTCATATTATAGCTCTCCATATTGAGCTCATGTGCATTTTTTCTATCACTTAATCATCTATGGTTATCACTTCTTTTCTTGCATTTTCAAAAGTAAAATGGGAAAAATTATAAAATTTACCCTAATATACTGGTGGACTTCAATATTTACACATAAATATTCAGTTTTAAGAGAAAGAGAGAAAACAGTTTATTATATGATTCAACGAATTTGAGTTTCTTTTAGCGTATTTTTAACTACTACAAATAAAGAGTCAAAATCTTAACTAACCATTTTTCTTATATAAAAATCTTAAATAGCCATTTATATATATATATTCAAGGAATAGCCATATTCTCAAATTACCCTCATTTTTAGATATGAATTCCAACAGTAATTTCTTTTGATTTATTACTTTTTTTAATATAATATAGTAAATGTTGTTATATTATTCATGTCTAAAAATTTCAAAATAATGTTAATGACATTATAGTGTCGGTATCTTATAAATATAATAATTAGGATATGAATTTTAATTTAATTATTGAAATAAATATATTTAATTAATTTTAAAAAAGTTAATTACACAAGAAAAAAACTGAAAATGAAATTGGATTAAAATTAAGAATTGGAAACTGTGCGACTAAATTTTTTTTTTCTCACTTCATTTTCTTATTTTTAATTTCATAATTTTTTATATCACAACTATCCAAACACAATTATGGGTAGATGAAAATTAATTTTTTAAATCGTTAATTTCAATTTCAATTTTTTGACATATGCAATCTCTCTATCTGTTCAAAGGCTTGAGATCCTCTATCCCATTCCCTGTTCCATTCCCTGTTCCACAACTAAAAAAAATTATTTTTTATTTAATAATTTATTTTAATTTTTTTTTATCAAACAAAATGGGAATGATTTAGCAACAGTTCATGGTTTTGCACCTTTTCTTTTTTTTTTTCTCTCCCTCTCTTTTTATAATAAATTTGATTTTAGTTTTTTCAATTTATATTAATGCTATTTTAATCATTTCAATTTTATTTTTATCTAGTTTTCTTAATAAGAAATAAAAATTAAATACAAGTAGTAAAACTAAAACCATTTAATATAATTTATAAGTAATATACATTTAAATTTTCCTAGTTTGATTATTTTTTAAACTAAACACATAATAAATTGATATCAAATAAATATAATAATTAATAATCGAATCCTTGCATATCCAAGAAATAATTTGATTATTAAATAAATTGATCATTTTATGAGATTTTAGTTATTTGATATGAATTTAAGTTATTTAAGATTTTAACTAAAAATTAAAAATATTAAAATAAACATAAATATATGTGTATATATATCAAAATATATAATATAATAAATTAATAATAAAAAATAAATAAACAGCATAAGGAATGAAAATGAAATTGTTGGTCCCGGATTATCAGGGTATAACTTGGCAGCGGAAAATGTGTTAAATCGTTTCTTGCGCTCTGCTGGTTACTCAGCTGACTGGGACCTTGTCAGCTGATAAGTCAACTGGCACTCTGAGTACTCAGCTGACTGGCAACTGGCTCGTCAGCTGGTAGCTCAAGACTTAGAATGTTTTTAGCCTTGTTTGCACAGTTATATCAGTTTTCAGATATACACCAGCACTTGGGTGCTGGGTTTTAAATCAGTATGAAATGCAGAAAGCTGATAAAAGACAAAGGATTTATAGTGGTTCGATCAACTGATCTACGTCCACTCTCCAGTCGTAGCACTGGAAATTTCACTAAGAGTAATCGGGTACAAGCGTCCTACGATCTATCTCTAGCTGGTGAATGCCTCGTCCACCAGTTCACTAGATCAACCGCTCCCGGCCTTGTCCTTCTTCAACTCTGATCAGCTGGTAGAGTGCGAGCACGTCACTTCAACCTCCACAGCTTCACTGGGTGTTTAGTTCTCCCAAGAACGTGTCTTCTCAATACGGCAAAAAGCCCGTAATAACTCAAGTGCTGGCTGGCACAAGAGCTGCTGTGAACTTCCTCAGAAGAGAAAGAACACCAACGAGATCTGTAACTTACAAGCTGGAAGCTTGAAGTCTCGTGTTTGAATAAATCAACACACGGAAAAGCTTTAAGTAAAGCCTCGAAAGATTTGCTTGCTTGCTTGAGCGTAATAAATTCTGAGTCTTTCGGTAGGTCAAGAGTATTGAATGTTGATGGATCCCAGGTATTTATAGAAGTGGGATCCCATTCAAATTTCTAGCCGTTTGGACTCATCCGGAAAAGGTCTCTGTCCTCGCATGTCCTTCTGACGGCGGCAGGTAGGAATTTCCGGAAAGCGCCATGCTTTTGTCCACTTTATCTGACATTGATCTCTTTATGTCAGAACGGCACTATTCGTCAGTACGAGGAATCGGAACTGGTGTCTTGAACTGATAGACTTTAAGGTATCCTCCCTTAAAGTCATACTTTGTCAGTTTATTCCTCAGACGAATCTTCTTTTTGTCTCTAAGACTCTGGGAGAGCGAATCTTGAATTCTGCTGGTAACATCCGACTGGTAGAACATGCTGGTGATCTTTGTGCTGGCAGTCTCTGCTGGTGACTTTGCGCTGGCACAATCTAAGTCTACCAATTTGTCTGATGTTAACTCTTGGAATCTCCCATGACTGGTGGCTTCACCGCTGGTGAACAGTGTCAGTGAGAACACCTATTCTGCTGGTGAGTTTTGTCAGCCGCCTGCTGATGAAAACCTTCCCAACTGGTGAACAGTAGCCAGTCATTAGCTCTTCTCATGCTGGTGAACAGTGTCAGCACGAGTCTTTGTCAGTCGCTTGCTGGTGAGACTTCTCTCAACTGGTGAGTACATCTCATGCTGGTGAACAGTAGCCAGCATGAGTCTTGATCAGCTGCGACTTACAACTCAAAAGACCTAAACAGGACTTTACATTTGAGATCTAGAGCTATCTAGAGACAACTGACGCTGGTAGGACTTAGGATTTGATCCACCAAAACACCAAACTAGAATCTAAACAAGTAGCTACTGGGGAGAGGAAACTTAGCCAAATTTCCCAACAGAAATATTATATTTTAAATAAAAAATTTAAAGTTTGGATTGTAAATGAATATGAAAAATTTGGGAAATTTGACTGAAAATTTTGGAAAACCGAACTGGAAAATCATGTGAATGGCTGGAGATGTGAGGATCCGATTATTAATTATTATAAAATCATGTGAAAACCGAACTGGAAAATCATAAAATGATCAAATTATTTCTTGGATATGCGAGGATTCGATTATTAATTATTATATTTATTTGATATCAATTTATTATGTGTCTAGTTTAAAAAATAATTAAAAATAAAATTGAAATGATTGAAATAGCATTAATATAAATTGAAAAAACTAAAATCAAATTTATTATAAAAAGAGAGAGAGAGAAAAAAAGAAAAGGTGCAAAACCATGAACTGTTGCTAAATCATTCCCATTTTGTTTGATAAAAAATAAATTTAAAATAAATTATTAAATAAAAAATAATTTTTTTAGTTGTGGAACAGGGAATGGAACCGGGAATGGGATAGAGGATCTCAAGCCCTGTTCAAATCGCAAATCATATTTTAAATAATTAATAATTTGTATTTTAATAAATATATATTCAAAATAAATTAGGCAAATGTGTTTTTAGTATTAATTTAAGTAATAATGAATGAATGTGATAATAATTGGTTAAAATAAAAAACCTGCAAAAAATAAGTCAATAATAAGGGTATTTGTGGGAGTTCATTTAGTTTTGGCTAATTCTTGCATATCTACGTAATATTGGCCATTTAAGGTTTTTATATAATAAAATTGGTTATTTTCAAGTATCATAATAGAATAAAATTTTCATAAATCTCGTTAAATTATAATTCTACCCATAAAATAATTATAGCACTTGACCAGAATTCGTGGCCAAACAAGGAACACAGAAGCAAAGTCTCTCCAATTCAACTCTGATATTTTAACACCAAACCGCCACACAAAGTAAACAGGGCGGTGCTGCATTTATTATTAGGCCGTGTTTGGCTCCATTCTATTATTAAATTTTAAAGTTGTGGCCTCAATTTTCAATTTGACATTTCTTGCCTTCATCCTCCATCTTCTATTTCAAGATTTTCTTCACCTTTCCCAAAAGCATCTTTCCTTTAATTAATTCTTTATTAATAATTTATATGGTTCTGCAACACCCCCTTCGCCGACCACCGCCGCCGGCGGGAGGGAGGCAATAACAGACGATGAAATGAATGCAAGCATGAAATAATTTCATAGCAATCTAATTGCTTTATTACGAGGCTAAGAAGCAAAAAATAAAAACATTACAACTTCACTAAAACAATAGCATTGAACACTAATACATAATTCACCCAAATTCTAACCACAAACACACACCCATTTCTACATTTTTCCTCTAGATTTCAGCTAACCATTATTTTTCTGCAATAACCAACCCACTTAATAATATCTCTAAGTACATACATACATACATAGATTGCATATTAAAGATAATAATCCATCCCAACAAAAAAAGAAAAAAGTAGGAAGTTTTTCTGAAAACCCTAGAGATTTGATTAATCCATCCATCCACCCATCCAATTCATTGTCACACCGCTTCTCCGATTTTTTGAATTCGGACCGATCTAGAAAACCCCCTTCACCGTATTGTGAAAAAATATATACGGCCGGAGCTCCAGACCGCCGGCGATATCAACTGCTCGGAGAAGTAACCCATCTTGGTATACCGGCGGAGCTTCATTCGAGTCGAAGCAGCCGACGCAGGTCCCTCGTTGCGGGATCATCAGAGGGATTGATCTTCACGCAATCTTGTTGCTTTTTGTTGAAAAAAGAAGGCAAAGGAAGAGATCGAGGAGATGGCGACTTGAAAAACGCTGAGCCCGCGTAAACGTCGCCCAACGGCGGCGGCGATAGCCGGATCTGCTTCTGGAACATCTCCGGCGAGCTGGGCCCGATCCTTCCCGTTCCCCGCACCGCCATGTCGTCGGCTGCCGATTTCGTCGGCGGAGAGTTCAACCTCGCCTCGCCGCTGTTTAGCTTAGCGGAGAGGGAGTCGTAAGATTGCCCCCTCCGCAGAATCGTGACCTGGCCCATCGCCGGGCCGTTTCCGTCCTTCCGCCGGCCATCTCCGCCGTGGCTTACTCTTTTGGTATCGTTGGATTTTCTCTTGTCTGGCTTGGGTGACGTCTTCTTGTAGCCCGAGTTGTTGTTGGTGGTCGGCCGCCGGTTGATGATCAAATTCGTCAGATCTCCGTGCGCCGGAAAATTTCTCCGGCGGTGGAACGACGGCGTATGGACATGGAATCTCTGGGCCAAATAATCCTGCGGGTGCAAAACCTCCGTTCCCATTTTTTTTTTTTTCACCACCACAGAAAAGGAAATCGCCGATCGCAAGAGGGAGCCGCCCAAAAAAAAAAAAGTTCCCCTCCAGAAAAAAATATATGAAATGAAATTGGGAAGAAGAGAGAGAAAATAAATTAGAGCAGCTGTGCTTATTTCTCTTACCAACTCCTCTTCCTCAATAAGGAGGGAGGCTTTCTTTCCTTCTTTTTTAGTGTTTTTCTGTTCTACTGCTATTCTTAAAATTCCTACGATTTTTAGACAAGGAATCTCGAATGACAACCATGTATATATATAGAAATGATATATAGATAGAGAGAGAATATATGAGAGGAGAGAGAAAATTAAGGGGAGGCTTCAAAATGTGTTTCTCTTGTCTGGACCGCGTCAACAAATCAAACGAAATATGAGAGAGAAAGTAGGAGAATGGTAATAATAAAAAAATAGTTTTTAAATATAATAATAATAATAAAGGAAACAGCCAAACGGGACTCCTGGTTTTGATTAGCTTTTTTAGGGAATGAAATGGTATCGGGACACGTGTGGGCCCTATTTTTTATTCATCATAGGCTCTGACGCCGTTTACTGCTTCTGCTTCCGTTAGTTTGTCGTTTTGGTGGAGTAGGGGTGCACTGCACATACGTGATTATGTCTATTTGCCTTTAAATTAGTGCCGGGTTTTTTAAATCCTCGAATAATTGAATAATAACAAATTTCTCAATAATTGAATCACAATTATTGGTATTGTAGGATCCTTCGTTTAGATCCACCCCTAAGTGTAAAATCAAGGAATCATAATTAAATTACAATTATTAAAATATCACGCATTAGCTCCAAAGAAAAACGTTTATAATCATCTTGAATTTATATTTTACTAAGGATTCTTAAAGCCTATTTTATCCCATAAATATATGGATATTGTGTTATTGAAGGGGTGGGGCTTTATCTTAATTTAGGAGGGGGGGGGGAGAAATGTAACAATGGGAAGAAGAAGGGTAAAAGTGTCTTTTCATGAGGATGAATAATTAAGGTGGCCGGTGGGGACCGGGAGACTTATCCTTCTCTCTCATCTGTCTGTCTGTCCGTGGGCTGTAATGTATTGCATTCGCACACGTGTCTCCTAATTTATGCACTTACATTTATCACCCTCATTCCCTTTTTTTAATTTGCACCGCCTTACCATATACTCAACTATCACATTAAATAATTATTTTATTTAAGTTCCTAGAATTTATTATCAAATCTTAACCTATAATTCTTGACGTATTCATTTTATTTTTATTTTACTAGTTTATATATATATATATATATATATACGATGCTAAAAATAAACTTTATATATAAGAACTAATTCGGATTTTCATCTCTTAATAAATTATTTAAAAAATAATAATACTCCCTCCATCCTGGTTTAATTATCTCGAGTCGACCGGATACAATAACTATGAGTGTAAAATAAGTTGAGTGGAATTTAATATTTTATTATTAAATGTGAAGAAGTTATATTTTTTAGTATTTCAATAATTAAGCTGAAATAGATGAAAAATGAAAGTGAGACAATTAAACTGGGACGGATATAGTATATAAGAAAGGAATGATTGGGTCCTTTCGCTCGGGGTGTAGTGGTTAAAGCATCTTGCATGTGACTGAGAGGTCACAAGTTCGAGCTCCCAGGGGGACATCTGAATGTGTGAGTTTAAGATTAATGTACACTTATTCAAAAAAAAAAAAGAAAGGAATGATTGGTCCCTTCGCTCGGGGTGTAGTGGTTAAAGCACATTGCATGTAACTGAGAGGTCACGGATTCGAGCTCCCAAAGGGGACATCTAGGTGTGTGAGAGTTTAAGATGTATTCTTATTAAAAAAAAGAAAAAAGAAAAAAAAGAAAGGAATGATTGGTTGAAATGCTCCAAAACATAAATAAAATAGGAACAAACACTCATTATTTTGCTGTTTTATTTGGATGATTTAAACTTTAAATAATGGTTCAAAATAATAAAATAAATTAATCTTCTTCCTTCTTGGTGGAGTGATTTAAAATTATAATACATTTACTTCTTAAGGGAATGATAATTTATTATTCAAAGTCGTTTGTTACAAATGAAGTTAATGTGAGCGCCTAGAATATTAGTCACTTCATAATATGAAAAAGGCTTATTGCAAAAAAAAAATTTAAATATCATTTTGAGTGTGTCAGATGATTTTTGACTTTACTATATTTAGATGTTTGAAGATAGAAGAAAATGATAAAAACAAACACAAATTGTCTGCTTAAATAGAAGAATGAGGAAGAGAAAATTGATTTTTAAGACTTTTTTTTTTTTACATATTACATATTCACCATTACATGGTACATGAATTCTCGATTTTAATTAAAAACTTGGAGATTTATGAATTCTATCCCAATTTATTAATCGATTTTAAAACTTGTCCCAACTATTTTTTCCTTTAAAGATAATTTTAACTAATTAACAAAAATAAATATTATGCTAAACTTGTAAAATATAAAATAACTGAAATATATTTCATACTTCCAAAAAGGAAAAAAAAAAGTAATAATAAAAAAGGTGGAGTTGTTAGATATATGTAGGCAAAGGCAAGGAGGGTGGGTGAACAAACTCCACCTCAATTTCCATTATTTGGTGAATAAAGCAATTCTATTAATGAAAGAAGAGTAAAAGAGAGTTTCATTTCTTTTCTCATCACAAGATGTGCACCATTCAACTCTTTTTGAAAATTATATTACAGCTAATCTTCTTTCTCAAACTTATGAGTGTTTGTAAGATTTAGTTTTTTTTTTTTTTTGGTTATCTGCTAAAAAAATTAAGGTTAGATTTCGTTGTAAACATTTTAGACTTTGATGTATATTAATGAAAATTACCACAATATTTACTTCGTTAGCTAAAAATATCATAAATCACATGTTACATGTTATGTGACATTAAAATTACTGAGATAAGTTCTCGAATTAACAAATAAGTTTTATTTTCTCCAAAACGAAATATATATATGTTGCATTTGCTCCACCTCTCTTTAAATTGTTATAATTTATGGTTTTGTGCGTCAATAATGCCATCTTGGTCACTCTCCGATTTTTGATTCGAAGGTATAGTGTTGGACTTTGCATATATTAAATTTTGTCAATCATTGACATTATTTTTAATTAATATAAAAAGGTAAAATCCAAAATAAAAAAAATTAGTATAAATTTAAAAGCTAACCGATATATTATACTAAAATTCATAGTGTTTCCTACTTATATTGTCTTACCTTTTGCTCTATTGAAAATGAGTATTATATTTTACCTAGGAGATTCATCTAAATATTGAAAGAAAATTGTGTATGAATTACTACAAAAACATAAATGTTCAACCCATTAAATGTTTATTGTTATGTTAGCTAAACACTCCAATCAATATGCAGTGAGAAATATTGATAGAATAACAACAGCATTAAGAACACATGTAAAAAGAAGTAAACTTCAAGGATGTCTTATCCCTCAAGCTAGAGGGTAAAAGTAAAAATATATTATAAATAATTATATTTTTTTATTAAATACATTAGAAACTATGTAATTATTTAAATATATGTTTAATCTTTTAAATTTATGAATTTTCGAGAACTAAAATAGATTGTAATATTTTTGCTTGCAGAAATGTACAACTTTGTAAATATTGAGTGTTGTCAGGTGAACAACGTCAACTTTTTATTATTGAATTTTTGTTCATGTCATGAATTTGAAAAAAAAAATCAATAATTTGGACATATATTTTAATAACATTCATAATTTATAACATAATTCTATAAATTACAATAATATATAATATATTAGGTATTTTATGTTTTAACGAGGATAAAATTCACTATATTTGAAATATGGATTACAAATATGACTGACAAATATATGATTTTTATTAAATTTCTCCCTCTAAAAAATAAGAAATTAAGAAAAACACTTTACAATTTTTTTTGGGTAAAATATTTTATGAAATTGAACTCCATCACCCTAAAGGTATTCGGCCGTCAATCTGTTTCTGTATATACGAATGTGCATAGAGGAAAATATAGTTACATAGATTAGAGTTTGTAATGCACAGGGTAAATTTTAATAAACTTGCACTAATTTTAACTGATTATTCTGAACCAATTTGATATCACTCATATAAATACATAGTATAACTCATATAAATACATGGCATTATCTTAGGCACTAATTTAGGACATGTGCAAATTTTGTATTTATTATTTATAAATTATGTGGCTATATATTGAGCCAATACTTCTATTGTACATTATTATGTTTAATACAATACAATCTTTCTAATATGGTATCTAGAGCCTAATTACTATAACGAGTCAAAAAAAAAAAAAGTCAGATCCATTTTTTTTCTCAAGCGATTCTCCCCCTCTCTTCAACCATGTCCTCTTCATCCAATGAATCTGTCATTATTCAACTCAATGCTCCAACTCACCTTCCGATCAAACTCACGCCAACAAACTTTGCGGTTTGGCGCAAACAACTCCAGTCTACTTTGATTGGCTTTGATCTCCTCAAGTATATTGATGGTTCTTATCCTCGCCCATCTCAATATCTTGATGTCGAGAATACAACACCCAACCCTGCCCACTCTATATGGTTCCGGCAAGACCAAATCTTAATTTTTGCTATCCTAGGCAGTTGCTCCGACATTATTCAGCCCATCTTGGCCTCTGCCACCACATCACAACAAGCCTGGGAATCACTTCTGGCCAGTTATGCTGGTTCTTCCAGATCCCGAATCATTGCTCTAAAAACTAAACTTGCTAAAAATTCCAAGGGATCACGTCCAATTGCAGAATTCCTTCATGAGATGCGCCAGATTGCTGATGAATTGGCTCTTGCCCAAAGACCAATTCATAAGGAAGATTTAACGATTCACATCTTGAATCAACTCGGAGATGAGTCCAACAATATTATCGCAGCTATAAAGGTTCATGAAACTCCCATCTCCTATAGTGAATTATTTTCTAAATTGGTGGATTTTGAGCGAGTTTTGAAGGAACAAGAATTTGGCATGGCTCCTGTTGTTACGACACACAATACACAAAAGACTTCGTATGCTCAACGATCATCGCAGGCGCATCAAAATGCTTATAGTTCATCTGGAAACTCAAGACGTGGCCGAGGTTCTGGCCGCGGATCTTGGTCATCTCCAGGTGGTGGATGCGGGGCTCAGTCTGACATGTTCTACAATTTTTGCTATATTCCCGGGCATGATACTCGTGACTGCCGAAAACTGGTACGATTTCTACATGATAACAACATTAAGCTTCATGCTTCCTCCAATTTTGCACATGGTCAGCTACCTGCTGTCAATGCCAGCATTTCACGTGGTACTGTTTCAACGCCACCGCAATGGTTGATGGATACTGGTGCTTCACATCATGTTACTACGGCGCCATCTGCGTTACAAGATTTCTCTGACTATGACGGCCCAGATGAGGTCTTTTTGGGTAACGGTACATCTCTTCCTATAACACACACAGGTTATACACACTTACCCACTACCCATCGTTCTTTGAAATTAACCAATGTTCTTTGTGTTCCAAACTTACACCGTAACTTGATTTCTATGGCTAAACTCTGTAAAACTAATCATGTTTCTGTTGAATTTTTTGACACTCATTTTCTGGTAAAGGATCGCAGCACGGGGGCGCCTCTAATGAAGGGCATGAACGCTAATGATGTTTATTGCACAACTTCTCCATATCAGCCCCAAATAAATGTCATGTCTGCATTGACTCCTCAACATTTGCATCATAATCTTGGTCACCCTTCATCCTCAATCTTTTGTTAACTTTTGCGCCACTTAGGTTATTCTGCGATTTCTAAAGTTTCTTTACATTGTGATTCTTGTTTTGTGAACAAAAGTCATAAACTTTCTTTTGGGCAAAACTCATTTCACTGTACCAAACCTTTACAGTTATTATATTCAGATGTTTGGGGGCCTACTCATGAATAAATGGATGGTTTTCGATTCTATGTCATTTTTGTAGATTTTTACACAAAATACACGTGGTTATTTCCTATGAAAAAGAAATCAGAGGTTGCTTTGATTTTTCCTATATTTAAAAATTTGGTGAAAAAATACTTCAACTATGACATAGTTTCAGTATTCACAGACAACAGTGGGGAATATATCAAATTAGTTCCATATTTCAACTCATGTGGTATATCTCATTTTACCACAGCTCCTCGTACTCCCGAACAAAACGGTGTCGCTGAAAGGCGACATTGTCACATAGTTAAAACCGGATTGAGTCTCCTACACTTTGCAGGTCTCCCATTGTCCTATTGGTCGTATGCATTTCAGACCGCTGCTTATCTTATTAATCGTCTTCCCACTCCAACTTTGCAACTTTGCTCTCCATTTTAAATGATTCATCACAAAATTCCCAACTACAACAAGCTTCAGCCATTTGGTTGTTTGTGCTACCCGTGGTTACGTCCATACTCTGCTTCCAAATTACATCCTATATCTAATCCATGTCTCTTTTTAGGATACTCCACGTCTCAGTCTGCTTACAAGTGTTTGGATACTACTAAAAACCGTCTTTATTTATCTCGTCATGTCAAGTTTGTGCAGGATATCTTTCCAGGAAGGCTGCACAATACAACATCGGAGTTCAAAAACCTTGTGAATGATGGTGCCTCCTAGTTGCCATCCTCAACTTCCAGCAATCCAGCATCTACTCCTCCACCTGCTTCATCTTCATTTTTGCTTGCAGTTTCATCACCTACTCCTCCTGCTTCATCAAATATGCCAAACTCAAACTCAACTTCGCCCAATGCAAATTCACCCATTCCTCAACCTCAACCTCATCATCATCCTAATCCCTGTTCACAAAATAACATACCCACTCCCGACCATTCCACTGAAACACCTATAGTTCAACCACATCGTACCAGAAAACCGAATCCCAAATAATACAGTGACACTTTTGTAAATGTAACCACAACTCATCCAATTCCCTTAGCCCTTGAACCATCAACTATGACCCAAGCTCAAAAGATCCTCTTTGGCGGCAAGCTATGGATGCTGAATATAATGTTATTCAGAGAAATGGTACGTGGGAGCTGGTTACAAAATCAAATCATGTTCTTATAGGTTGCAAGTGGGTTTTTCGCATTAAGAGAAATCCTGATGGAACAATTGACAAGTACAAAGCCCGTCTTGTAGCTAAAGGTTTTCTACAGCAGCCCGGGAAAGATTATTTTGACACATTCAGTCTTGTCACGAAACCAACTACTATCCGGGTAGTTCTTACACTAGCCCTAATTCACAACTGGCCTCTTCGTCAACTAGATGTCAACAATGCTTTCCTGCATGGTACCTTGCATGAAGATGTCTATATGATTCAACCGCCAGGATACATCAACCAACAATTCCCAAACCATATTTGCAAGCTTCATAAAGCACTTTATGGTTTTAAGCAAGCTCCTAGTGCCTGGTATATGGAGCTTACTCAATTCCTAATTGAATGTGGTTTCAAGCGATCTCTTGCTGATCACTCTTTGTTTATCTATAATAAGGCATGAATACTAACATACTTTATGGTCTATGTGGATGGTATTGTTCTCACTGGGAGTGACTCTGGCTTTCTTGAGCAGTTTGTTCGTTAACTTATTGCACGGTTTTCAATAAAAGATCTTGGACCACTTCATCATTTCTTGGGTATTGAGGTGATTTTGACACCCACAGGTCTCTTCATATCTCAGCATCGTCATATTCATAATCTTTTACATCAATCAAATATGGAGGGTGCAAAAGAGGTCACTACACCACTTTCGTCTCCCGACTCTTTGTGTGCTCATGATAATTTTGGTGATGTGGATCCTACTTTTTATCGAAAGCTTGTTGGCTATCTGCAATATTTAGCCTTTACACGTCTTGATATCTCCTACGTTGTCAATAAACTCTCCCACTTTATGCAAGCACCGACAAACAATCATTGGCAGGCACTCAAGCTGGTTCTTTGTTATCTAAAAGGAACTATTTATCATGGTTTGTTCCTCACTCGTGGTTCCTCGCTTCAACTAATTGCATTCTCTGATTCTGACTGGGGGGTGTTCACGATGGTGGACGATCGACTACTGCATATGCTTTGTACCTTGGGAATAATATTATTTCTTGGCGCTCAACTCGGCAAAAATCAGTATCTTGATCATCTACAGAGGCTGAATACCACGCTCTTGCAAATTCGGTTGCTGAGATAATGTGGATTAAAAATTTGCTTTTCGAACATGGAGTTCAACTTTCATCTTCCCCACTTATCTATTGTGATAACACTGGTGCCACATATACTTGTGCAAATCCAGTATATCACTCTCGCATGAAACACATTGCTTTGGACTATCACTTTGTTCGGGAGTTGGTTTCAGACGGGGTCTTGCGAGTGCTTCATATCAATACCAAAGATCAGATTGCGGATGTACTCACCAAGTCTCTTCCTCGACGATCTTTTCTTCATTTTAGATCCAAGATTAGTGTCTCCGATGGATCCTCAATCTTGCGGGGGTGTATCACTCATATAAATACATAGCATTATCTTATGCACTAATTTAGGACATGTGCAGATTTTGTATTTATTATTTATAAATTATGTGGCTATATATTGAGCCAATACTTCTATTGTACATTATTATGTTTAATACAATACAATCTTTCTAATATTTGATTTGTCAAAAGAGCTTTTAACATCAAATATTCGTTAATCAATTTAGATAAATATTTCAACACTTGAGTGTTGAGTTTTAAAAATAAGAAAACTAATAAATGAAAGCTATAAACGATGAAAGGTTTATAGTGATTCGGACACAAAAGTCTTACGTCCACTCTTTAGATTGAGTCCAGAAATCCACTAAGTGCCGGATTACAAGGTGCTCTCACGATGTATCACTAGTTGGTGAATGTCTCATCCACCAATTCACTAAATCACTTGCCCACTCATCTGTCATCCATCACTTCTCAGCTTCCAGGAGTGCGGACACACCACGCAGTCTCCAAGCCGGAATTGGGGTTTTAGAGTTGTCCCTGAAACTGACGGTTAGCGGCTAAAAGTCCGTGATAGTCAAGGTACAGGAAGTACTTGCTTGCTATGTTCTTTCTTGATGAGAAAGAACACCAAATAAACTTAAGAATGGATGTTCTGAGTCTCGTGCTCACTAAGTGACGCACGACAAGCTTGAGAAAACCTCGAACTTTGAATTTTAACTTTGAAAGCTTTGTATAGGAATTTTGACAGAGTCTTGGTCACTTGATAATAGGATGTTCGATGTTTGATCTCTTGAAGTTCTCTGCTATTTATAGTTGTGGATTCAGAGATTTGAATTTAGAGTCGTTTAGAGATAAATTAGATGTTGTCCAATCTGATGTCTCCGTTATCTCCGGTGGGTAGGTGTTTTTCCGGAAAGCCTGCACCTGCTTTTCTGACTTTGACTGTTAACTATTACCTTTGTGTCATAACGGTTATTTTAAGCAGTCCGAGGAATCAAGACTGAAGTCTTGAGTTTTCAGACCCCAATCCTTAAGTCTGACTTTGTCAGTATCATTCCTTAGATGATTCTTTCTGTCTTTATGCGTGGGGATTGGAACTTGAGATTCTATGTTGATGACGTTCACACTGGCAACTGCATGTTGACTGTCTTTATGCGTGGGGATTGGAACTTGAGATTCTATGTTGATGACGTTCACACTGGCAACTGCATGTTGACCGACGTCACTAGTTTGAACATTGATCCCCAAACTGACTAGTTCAATATTGGATACTGGTGAATCAGTTTCTAGCTTGTGTTTCCAAACTGATCAATTCTATACTGATCTTCAGTTTGTCTTCGATCATTTCCAATTACAACTCAATTACAGACCTAACATAACTTTACATTTATGATCGAAACTGGAGCTAATATAGATACTCTCCAAACTAGTTTTGACCCACCTAACACAAAATAAAGAAATAAGGAAATTTCTAACAATCAAATTTTCTAACAGTAAACAACCTAATTTAGAGTACAATGGTTAAAATATTTTTTTTAATAATTAATAATGAAATAAACCATTCATTTTTATTTGAACTATCTACCCCTCCATCCTAGCATAATTGATTCATTTAATAAATTGAGCATCCCAACTGAATAAACTTATTTCTAAAAATAATAATTTTTTCAAACTTAATAGTAAAATATTAATTTTAATTATACCCACAATACTTAATTTCCTTGCGAAATAAACCCTTTTTTTAATTAAAAAAAAAACGCAATGATAATTTTTCCCTATTAGTTCTAAACAGTGGCAGGCTTAAAAGCATAATGAAACAATCGATTTTGCCTTGAAAATTGAAATCACAAATAAAATATAGATTAAAGAGTCCTACCAAAAGATGGCAATTGTATATCTATTATTGTGATTAAAATAAATTGTTAAAACTGGAAGAAGACCAACTTGCCACTTCCTTTTATTCAATTGATTATTAATTGCCATTTACAGTTATTTAATTCATTCAAAACCCAATGATTACGATAGAATACTAATAAAATAAAAAAGAATAATTCATTGAAAACGACAGCAAGTGTTTGTGTAATGTTAAAATCTGAATAATATATATATAGTAAATTAGTAATAGTACTCATGTGATGATTTGGTCAAGGATCTTACACAAGCATTACTCGGCTTGGATTAGAACAAGGAAACATCAACACATTTTACTTTCTTTATAATTTATTCTTACATCTTACCTAACTCAAAATGGTACACCATATCTATTCAAATCAATAAATTAGTTGAAAATATTTACATAATCAAATTTTCATTACCGCAAACCATAATTGTTATCCAATGTATTAAAGTGAGAGCGGTCATATATCCTCCCTCAAACCTTTTTTTCTTTTTTTTAACAAATTATTTAAATTTAAACTATTTTGATTAAAACGATGCTATTTGTTTTTTAAAAAATAAATTTGGAATAAAAAAGAAAAAACCATCTCACTGACACATGATGGTTAAAAAATGATTGAGCACAAAATTGACTTTATTATTATCGGATTACATTTTTATCTAATTGCTATGAATAAGCTATAGTTTGATCCAAAACAATTAGTCAAACTAATCTTTGTAACTCAACTTTATTTGGTAAAGTTAAATTTTTGAACTGTCGACTATTAACTGCATGTGCCCCACTCACATTTAAGCTTTCTTACACACAATGGTTGGATCTTAAAATTTTAAGATCCCGGCACGTGTGCGCCATATCAATAATTATTATTATTTCATATTTCATAAATATCCATATCATCATCCAATATTATTTTTTATTTATCTACTTTTTACTTTATACTATTTATGAGTCCCACTAATCATAATAATTATCAAATATTATACATATATATATATATATATATATATTCTTTATCTATTTTTATTGAAAAAAATTATAAAAATATGGAAATAAATATAATATATATATATTTTTTAAATAAGAAATATATATTTTATATTTTAATTATAAATAAAATCTAAAATAGAAGAAAAATAATAAAGAGATTAAATTAAAAGAAAATAAAATAAAGACTCCCCACTCTAGCTCCCACCACGCCCACTCACTCTCCCCGCGTGTGTAATGCACCCGCTAAATTTGTCCGTCCATAAAAGTGTGTGCATCTCACTCTCCTATCTAATTCCATTTCGTGTGGGACCCACTTTTTGTAAGAATTGAGATTTTAACTAAGATCCCATTTCTTATTCTCTCTCCTATGTAGAAGAGAAATGGTGATGTGGGGGATCTTAAATAATTTAAGATCCCCCATTGTGGGTGCTCTAATTCATTAACCCAAAAATTATAATTTAGAAAATCAGAATTTCCATTTTAAATTTTGAAACTTTGAAATTAGGGAAGGTCTCAGGTTAGGCACACTTAAACGGTTTAGGCGGGGTCCCTAAATGAGGAGTAAGAAACCCTATTTGGGATGAGTGAATTCATTTGAGTATGGATAAAACCCACCTAAACCGTTTAGGCGTGCCTAACGCCTTGAAATCATAATCTCGCAAAATTATGAACAATATAATCTATACTTCTCCAAAAATACCATGTTGGGAATGATTACTCAGAAACACTATAAACCAAAATAAGACAATTTATACTACTCCCTCCGTCCTAATTTATTAGACAATTTTCTTTTCGGCACGTAAATTAAAAATTGTGAGTATAGAATGAGTTAGTAGAATGAATATTTTATTGTTGGGTGTGAAAATATTGCATTTTGAAAAGTGACCAATTTAATTGGGACGCCAAGGGAATATAATATTACAAATCATGGTAATTCATAGATTGAAAAAATATTACCTTGATCTAATAACTTAAGTAATAAAAACAATAATTCATACTCATTTATATTCACATAAATTATTATTTTTATCACACAAAATAAAGACAATTTCTTATCCTGCTTCTTGACCTCAGAAATACACCTGTGGCTATTATCCTATACTCACAAACTAATAAACCTCCCAAATCCAATTTAAAAAATTAATAAAAAAAGAAAAGAAAAGAAAGCAAAGATATGCTGGCGAAAGAATCGCCGAAGTTTGATCTTCCCGAGGAATTGCTGGGGGTTCTGCCCCTCGATCCATTCGAACTGCTCGATGTCGCCCGCAAGATCACCTCCATTGCCCTGTCGACACGTGTCGAAGCCCTTGAATCGGAGTTGTCGGAGCTCCGCGACCATCTCGCCGAACGCGACAACATCATCGCCGACCTCGAGTCGCAGCTGCAGCCGCTCGACGCCTCGCTCGCCGAGGTTTCCGAAAAACTTGCTGCCACTCAGCAGGAGAAGGTCAGACTTCATTGCCTGGTTTCAGTTTCGGTAGCGTCAAGTTATTGGATTGTGGAGTGTGATTGCTTTTCTATTTTTGGAATAGTTGGGAAATAGTTGAGATGTGATTGTGAGCATTGAGAGTGATTAAAAGTTTTTAAGCATGAATTGGACGGCGAAGTGAGATTAGGCAATGCTTTAGAGTATAAATAAAGTTCTTTCCTAACACTATTAACCCGCTTAATTTCAAGATAAAACACGTGCTACTCTTTATTTATTTATTTAATCTTAATTTTAATTTGAAGTGTTAATAGTTACCTCTATGACCGGCTTGAGCCAACTTGAAACAAGTCTGAAGTTGTAATTTTTTTTTTTTGAAGTAAGAATCATGGGCTGTTTGCTGTTTGCTAATTCACGATATGTAGCTGATTTGTGTTTTGTGAATGACAGGAAAGCTTGATGAGGGAGAATGAGCAGCTGAGCAGCACTGTGAAGAAGCTGAACAGGGATGTTACAAAGGTTTGATTTTGCTGTTCGGGATGTTTCGGGTTGTAAGAAATAAGAATTAAGTTACATTATGTTCAAGTTTCTTGAAATGTTGCTATCCTTAATACATGGATCTCATGTGCATTAACTTCACTCTTCCCCAGCATCACCACATTGCGATTTTTGAGTTATGTTGAACTGCACATTGTTTATTGGATACGGATATATGGTTGCCATGTTTGTGTGTCATTGCTTGTAGCTTTCATTTAACTACACACCACACATCAGTTCAGTGAAAGCACCCGATTCTTGATTACAGAAGTTGAGTTTTTGTGTGAGTTGTTCTCGTTTCTAGCTCATGGCATAGGTTTTGTACAAGTGCTGCAGAAACAGCCGAGGTCCGACTATATAGTATCCCCGTAGCATTTGGGGTTATGGATATTCAGTTTGTAGCTGGGGAGAGCTAGTGCATAAGCTTGTGATTGTCTTAGGCTTCTCGATGTCGATGTCAATGCATCACATGTAAAATGCTAATGTCAAGTTTATGTTTATATAAAACCTCTCATAGAACTCGTCTTTGCAGTTAGAAGGCTTCAGGAAAACTCTGATGCGCTCGCTCCAAGAGGAAGAAGACAACCCTGTAAGTGAATTAGTGATATTCGACATATCTGGAACTAGACTCATTTTTTGTTTTTGTTTGATAGGCAAGTGCTGCTGCTGCTGCCAAAAGTGTGCCAAGCAATATCGGTTGCAATTCTGATCCCTAAATGTGATGTTAATCTGACATTGTTTTCCTCTTAAGTCTAGATTGTTGAATTAATGTTGTTTCTTTCAGAAGATGATTCTGACTTGCCACCTAACCGAACTACTTCCATTCAAAGCCAATTCTCAGATGCCGGAAGTTTAACTTCAGCTGACACTGATGGCGAAGGTATGCATGCATGCGTCTCGTGTTTCCTTTACTGCACTCACAGTCGAGCTCTCAATGAAGCTGTTTATTATCATAACAGTTGTGAGGGCCCGTGTACCACATAGCTTCTTGCTCGCATCACAGAATACCACGCCTCGTCTTACACCTCCCGGTTCCCCTCCAAGTCTATCCGCCTCAGCATCTCCATCTAGGACACCCAAGCCAGTATCTCCAAGGAGACAAAGACACTCAATTTCAATTCCATCAGCCAGAGGCCTTTCTGAGGACAGGTCTTCTGTTTATTCTTCTGTGCCTTCGAGTCAGTTCAGCTCAATGTCAAGCTTGGAGTCGGGATCACAACCAGGTCAGTCATCTTAAATCTGATCTTCAGCATTTGCTTGTCCATTATTGCAAAACAGCATGGGGGACTTACTGTCATAATTCAATTTCGTATGCCAGGGAAAACCCGTGTTGATGGAAAAGAGTTCTTCCGCCAAGTCAGGTACTCGAGGCTTCTTAAATAAAACATTTAAATGTGTCTGAAAATCAATCCGAGGAAAACTAGATTGCAGCAATACCTCTTGATCTCTTCAGACGCATGTTTTCGTGTGTTTTAGTTCATATGCATGATTTTCATCACTTTCTTGGAGTCGAGTTTCCAGCAAAACACTGTACTTTTTTTTCGGGTTTTGGTGTATGATCATGCGAACTATGGCTCCAGGACTCGACTATCTTACGAGCAGTTCAACTCATTTCTTGCAAACGTGAAGGAACTCAACTCCCACAAGCAAACAAAAGAGGTGTGTGATCTCTATATCATTTTTATCAGTTGACGCTTTCAATTCAAGGCCTCAATATGATCTAAAATAAATCGAAAATGAATGTCACCCTTCACTCCTAGCAACACTGAGTGAAAATGGTGGGTAGTAATCAACTGGTTTTTGTTCAACTGTGTTAGGAAACCTTACGGAAGGCAGGCGAAATCTTCGGCCCCGATAATAAGGACCTCTACGCCATCTTTGAAGGGCTAATCACTCGTAATGTTCAGTGAGAACCCGTGTTATTCATGTTTAGCCTTCACGATTTTAGCTTCTCTTTCTCAACATTGTAAATTTTACTTTTGTAAAATCATGGCTGTAAAGCAAGTTATTGCTGCATATGTATAGCCATTGGAAATGGATGTTTTTGCAGTTCATCAATATTTCTTTCCCATTATTCCATAAATTTAGGTTTCAATTTGGTTGGTATTTTGTATGTCTGTCAGCTGTAAGAATATTGATTGACATTTCAGGAAAGATATCTAATTGGACTTTCAATTATTGCAGAATGGCATTTTTATATAGGATCCGAAAGTTGATTAATTTTGATATGTATATATGGATGAATAATTATTTCATCAATGGTCTGTATTCAAATTTGTTCATAATCTCATCTTATTTTATTATACATGCCATCTCTAAAATAAATTGTAAATTTTTATTATATGTTATGTTATTTTTATTTTGTCACTTGTTCAGAGTGCAGTGATTAAAGTATTCTACCTATGACCAAGTGATCATGAATTCGAATTTCTATAGGACATATAGGGTATGTGTACTTAAATTAATGTAAAAAAAAAAAAAAACTGACCAAATGAAATGGAGAGCTAAAAGGGAAATTTTGGAATGGACAATAGTAAATACAGGATGAACTTTATTGCCTTAAAATTTGCTTGCTTTTTAAAGCAAGTTTGAAGATTTGTAAGCAAGGAATAATTGCACGTGTATACCAATATGTTTAGGGAAGGTCTCATGTTAGCACGCTTAAACGGTTTAGGTGGATTTTATTCATTAACTTAAATTAAACCCATCTAATATATTTTAATTGGGGATTAATAACCTCTATTTGGGATGAGTGAACCCATTAGACTATGGATAAAACTCGCCTAAACCGTTTAGGCGTGCTTAACGCAAGTTTTTGCCATATATTTAATGTCCTATCAATAGTATTAGAAATGTCGCCGGACACCCTGCTCCCAATGAATGGGTTCCTTTGAATTGAAGCATCTCTAAACTCCTTGGCAGGTTACAAGGAAATCAACTTGATTTCCAGGATCGGCTCTATGATTTTGAAGGTCCCATGCAAATAAGAAAAATGGTGCCCCTAATTTTTTTTGTAATTATAAAAAAGAAATATTAATAAAATATAATATTCAATTTTATGTCAAAGCAAGTTCACTCAATTTTTCTTGTGACATAATCGATCGCAAATAGTATTTCAATAACTTAAATTTTGAAAAAAAGTCTCACAACTTATACAACGGTAACAGGTATTGTCATATGTATGAAATAATTCAAATTTCTAAGTCAATATATCTAAAACGGTGTAAAAGATATATATCACATGGTGTTTAGTTTATGAAACAACGGTTGAAAATTAACAAAATTAAATTAAACTAACTAAAATCTAAAAAAAATAAAACAAAATAACATGTAATAATTTCAAACTATGCAAGTAAACTAGTCAACAATGACACAATGCACAAAAAATCTAAAACCATGTAGTTTTGAAATTTGACGAAACTCATCAAAGATAAACGCTATATATGTATAATTTTTTTTTAAAATAACCTAACTACCGTAACGTTTAGATAATCAAACATTTCATTTTTGAGAAGAATGAAATTTTTGTGGCCAATTATGTGACTATGACTGCAAAAAACTTGTTTTTAATTAGTAATGAATATCATTATACTCATATAGTTAAACAAATAAATCTTATTATCTTGCCAGTTTTTTAATTTAGATTGAACTAAATATCTGTGTTAGGATAAATATAAATTATAGTTTTTGTTAATCTATATAGCTAAGCTAAAAACTAAGTTTTCTAATAGTTTTTTTTTAAATGTGTACTAAGATAAATTAGCATAATATTTCTATTATATATATTTTTTAAAAATGGTGCCCCTCTCATTTGGAGGTCCTGGTGCGGCGCACCTCTCGCACGACCTCAGGGCCGGCCCTCGGCCTTCAAATTATATCCTTCCATAAAAAGCCCGATCGAATTCATGCTACTCTCCAAAGTCCAAACTGCCACACAAATCTTTTTTTAAGTCATAAAATGACACATATTTTTAGAATTAGTCAATAATTCTAACGAGTTGATGGAAAAGATTATCAAACAGATTGATTACTAGTTTTGATAATTTCCACCTGATTTATCTTTATTTACGTATATTATTCTTTTAAAAAGTAATTATGAATGACTAAGGACTTTATCTATTTTTGATAGCGAGGACAATTTATCTAAAGATGTTTTTCTGCTATCTCATATGCCCCTTATCGCCATCAACACACCTCACAGGAAGACAAAAGTTTAAGGGAGAGAACTGACCAACAAACAAGTTCTATAAACAAACTGAGTGATCCATGCAAGAACACAATCCAACGAGAGGACATTCCTGCTTAAGGCAACATCATTTGCCCATTTTCGTTTTGTGAGGTTTAGGGTTTATGTTTCAGTATTTATGTTTGTGAGAGTTTAGTTAAATTGTTGGTACTAGTATGTGCGTTAGGATAGAGATCCGGTCATCATCCTAAACCCTAAAAAGGAGAAAGCACCAATTTGTCATTAATAGTGTTACACATCATTAATATTATTTGTTATTTTTTGAAATGTAATTTAGTAGAAGTACTTAATCTTTGTCATGCTTGTGTTAGTTAAATTAATGACGTAATAATGTTGCGCCTTCAAATTATATCCTTTCATAAAAAACTCGATCGAATTAATGCAACTCTCCAAAGTCCAAACTGCCACACAAATCTTTTTTAAGTCATAAAATGACATATATTCTTAGAATTAGTCAATAATTCACTTAATATCAAAGTAAGGAGGGAAACTGCTATTTAAATATAAATATTAAGTCATAAAATAGGATATATCATTCGGAATTCTTTTAAACCAGTTGAAATAATTAGTTTAGATCTAGGTTAATCAACTGCAAAGGAATAAATATCACAACTTGGAAAAATCATGTGCACAAAGTGAAATTGATATTTACGAGATTTGTTTGCATATTTCTTTCACATCTTAGATTTTATTCTAAATTAAATAATTTTAATATTAATTTATCTTTATCCATTTTACACGTCAAGTTCAAATATATCTTTTTCCTTTAGAATTTAAGGTTCAAAAATATATTTTCCCTTTAGAATTCCGGATGCTAATCGTTCCTACTACAAATTTGAAAAACAAATTAACATCTATTAGAATCCAAAATCCTATATAAATTAACATCCTAAATTGAATAGGAAAAGAGATGAATATGTTGTTATTCAATCTCATTCTCAAACTATGAATAAAGTTATTATACCCTACTTTTATGTTTACAATCCAAATAGTCTCTTTTATTTTTCTCTCTCATTCATTGTCGTCTATTTATGTCTCAACAGCCTGACTTACATTAGAGCTTATTATCAGCCTTTCATGGCACCACTGCCGCCTGGCTTTCAATATTTTCCTCAACCAACTGGTATGCTTTTATTGATTTAATTTTTTTAAATTTATAGTTATTCACTTTTATCATTTAATCACTTATATTTGTATTTTCAGGCTCCTCATTTATCTATAATAATTATGTTCAAACTTTCCCTCCTCCTCCTCGACCACCGATTTTAAATCATGCTACTCCCAACGAGTTGATGGAAAAGGTTATCAAACAAATTGATTACTACTTTTGGTAATTTTCACCTGATTTATCTTTATTTATATATATTATTCTTTTAAAAAGTAATTATGAATGACTAAGGACTTTATCTATTTCTGATAGCGAGGAAAATTTATTTAAAGATGTTTTT
Organism: Plectranthus barbatus; assembly: GCA_026898455.1. NCBI lineage: Eukaryota > Viridiplantae > Streptophyta > Magnoliopsida > Lamiales > Lamiaceae > Plectranthus > Plectranthus barbatus. Next base: position 96,731 of record JAPKLW010002047.1, read on the forward strand.
CTGCTATCTCATATGGACGATGAGGGTTGGGTTTCCGTTGATGTTATTGACAAATTTAACAGAGTAAGTAATCTTATATTTCTTTGTTCAAAACTTATTTATAATTTTTTTATAACTAAATAACACTTTTTATGTTTATATATTTCCAAACTCACCGACAACTCTAAACCTATCTTGCTATATATGAAATCTTCTCGTACGGTGGAAGTGAAGGTTACTGCTCATATTTTCTAACTTGAATATTTATTATTCCAGAATTTTAATATGATTGAACTTATAATTATAACTATATATCTTGTAGAATGAAAAACTTAGACGGCGTGGGAATTGGAAAAGTGGTTGCTCCCTGCCCCTTATCGCCATCAACACACCTCACATGAAGTCAAAAGTGTAAGTGAGAGAACTGACCAGCAAACAAGTTCTATAAACAAACTGAGTGATCCATGCAAGAACACAATCCAACAAGAGGATATTCCTTTTTAAGGCAACATCATTTGCCCATTTTTGATTTGTGAGGTTTAGGGTTTATGTTTTAGCATTTATGTTTGTGAGGGTTTAGTTAAAGTGCTGGTACTAGTATGTGCGTTAGCATAGAGATCCGGTCGGCATCCTAAACCCTAAAAAGGAGAGCACAAATTTGTCATTAATAGTGTTACACATTATTAATATTATTTGTTATTTTTTGAAATGTAAATTAATAAAAGTACATAATCTTTGTAATGCTTGTGTTAGTTAAATTAATGAAGTAATAATGTTGCGCCTTCAAATTATATCCTTCCATAAAAAGCCCGATCGAATTCATGCTACTCTCCAAAGTCCAAACTGCCACACAAATCTTTTTTAAGTCATAAAATGACATATATTCTTAGAATAAGTCAATAATTCCCTTAATATCAAAGTAAGGAGGGAAACTAATATTTAAATATAAGTATTAAGTCATAAAATAAGATATATCATTCGGAATTCTTTTAAATCAATTGAAATAATTAGTTTAGATTTAGGTCAATCATCTGCAAAGGAATAAATATCACAATTTGGGAAAATCATGTGCACAGAGTGAAACTGATATTTATGAGATTTGTTTGTATATTTCTTTCATATTTTAGATTTTATTCTAAATTAAATAGTTTTAATATTAATTTATCTTTATCCATTTTACACATCAAGTTCAATATATATCTTTCCCCTTTAGAATTTCGGATGCTAATCATTCCTACTACAACTTTGAAAAACAAATTAACATCTATTAGATACCAAAATCCTATTTAAATTAATATCCTAAGTTGAATAGGAAAAGAGATGAATATGTTGTTATTCAATCTCATTCTCAAACTATGAAAAAAGTTATTATATCCCACTTTTATGTTTACAATCCAAATAGTCTCTTTTATTTTTCTATCTCATTCATTGTCGTCTATTCATTTCTCAACGGTCGAATCACATTAGAGCTTATTATCAACCTTTCATGGCACCACTGATGCCTGACTTTCAATATTTTTCTCAACCAACTGGTATGTTTTTATTGATTTAATTTTTAGATTTATAATTATTCACTTTTATAATTTAATCACTTATATTTGTATTTTCAGGGTCCTCATTTATCTATAATAATTATGTTCAAACTCTTCCCCCCTTCCTCGACCACCAATTTTAAATCATTCTACTTCTAATGAGTTGATGGAAAAGGTTATCAAACAGATTGAATACTACTTTTGGTAATTTTCACCTGATTTATCTTTATTTACATATATTATTCTTTTAAAAAGTAATTATGAATGAGTAAGGACTTTATCTATTTTTGATAGCAAGGACAATTTAGCTAAAGATGTTTTTCCGCGATCTCATATGGACGATGAGAGTTGGGTTTCCATTGATGTTATTGGCAAATTTAACAGAGTAACTAATCTTATATTTTTTTATTCAAAACTTAGATATAACTTTTTTATAACTAAATAACATTTTTTATGTTATAGATTTCCAAACTCACCGACAACTCTAAACTTATCTTGCCATATATGAAATCTTCTCGTACGGTGGAAGTGAAGGTTAGTGCTCATATTTTCAAACTTAAATAGTTATTATTTTAGAATTTTAATATGATTGAATTTATAAATAACTATATATCTTGTAGAATGAAAGACTTAGACGGCGTGGGAATTGAAAAAAGTGGTTGCTTCCTGCCCCTTATCGCCATCAACACAACTCACAGGAAGACAAAAGTGTAAGTGAGAGAACTGACTAGAAAACAAGTTCTATAAACAAAGTGAGTGATATATGCAAGAACACAATCCAACAAGAGACCATTCAAGTTTAATGCAACATCATTTGCCTATTTTTATTTTGTGAGGTTTAGGGTTTATGTTTTAGCATTTATGTTTGTGAGAGTTTAGTCAAAGTGTTGGTACTAGTATGTGCGTTAGCATAGAGATCCGGTCGGCATCCTAAACCCTAAAAAGGAGAAAGCACAAATTTGTCATTAATAGTGTTACACATCATTAATATTCTTTGTTATTTTTTGAACTGTAAATTAGTAAAAGTACTTAATCTTTGTCATGGAATTGAAGCATCTCCGAATTCCTCTACGTGGCAGGTTACAAGGAAACCAACTTGATTTCCGGGGCCGGCGCTGTGATTTTGGAGGTCCCGTACGAACAAGAAAAATGGTTCCCCTAATTTTTTTTAATTATAAATAATAATATCAATAAAATATAATATTCAATTTTATGTCAAAGTAAATTCACTCAATTTTTCTTGTGACATAATCGATCGCAAATAGTATTTCAATAACTTAAATTTTGAAAAAAGTCTCACAACTTATACAACGGTAACAGATATTGTCATATGTATGAAATAATTCAATCTTTTTATGTCAATATATCTAAAGCGGTGTAAAAGATATATATATCACAAGGTGTTTAGTTTATGAATCAACGGTTGAAAATTAACAAAATTAAATAAATTCTAATAAAAATCAAACAAAAGAACATGTAAGAACTTCAAACTATGCAAGTAAACTAGTCAACAATGACACAATGCACAAAAAATCTAAAACCATGTAGTTGTGAAATTTGACGAAACCCATCAAAGATAAACGCTATATATGTATAATTTTTTTTTAAAATTACCTAACTAATGTAACACTTAGATGATCAGACATTTCATTTTTGAGAAGAATGAAATTTTTGTGGCCAATTATGTGATTGTGACTTTAAAGATTTATTTTTATTTAGTAATAGATATCATCATATTCATATAGTTGAACAAATAAATCTTATTATCTTGCCTAGTTTTTTAATTTAGATTGAACTAAATATCTTTGTTAGGATAAATATAAATTATGATTTTTTGTTAATCTATTTAGCTAAGCTAAAAACTAAAGTTTTTTATTAGTTTTTTTTTAAAATGTGTACTAAGATAAATTAGCATAATATTTCCATTATATATATATATATATATAAAATGGTGCCCCTCTCATTTGGAGGCCCCGGTGCGGTGCACCTCTCGTACGGCCTCAGGGCCGACCCTGTTGATTTCGAAATAGTTTTTGACCAGACACGTTGGTTGACATCAAACTGGACATACTAGGGATGTTCATAGTTTGGCCGAAATCGGTCAAACCGTATTAATTTGGCTGGTTTGAAATTTGATTTTCAAATTTTCAATTTGAAAATCTTGAAATCGGTTGAAATTAGTTTTGTTACGGTTTGAAGGCTCAAACTGGCCGTATCTCTTAGCCAATAAGTCTAGTTTTAATTTTAAATATTTTTAATTAAAAACGAACTAATAAATATTCCGTATTAACATTAAATATTATAATTTTATTTCTATAAATCAACTAAAGTCTTCACTCTCAGATATATTATAGTAGATTGTTCAAAGTTAAACATATTTTATTTAAAACTGTTAAACCGGCCGAACCAAACCATTTTTATACGGTTTGACTGGTTTGGTTTAAATAAATTATATGGCTGATTTGATTTGAAAAAATATCTAACGATATATATTGATCTGACCAAAATTTATCATTCAAACCAGCTAAATCGAACCGTGAACACCCCTAGGACATACCCATTAGTTTAGACTGGTGTCTCGAATCAACGTGTCTCTCAAAATCTATTGAATTAAAAATTCTTACTCATTAGTCATTCCTCTTCGAAATTCCCTTAATAAAATGTGAATAATTTTTTTATTATATATAGATTTTGT
>JAPKLW010002047.1:101036-117425 GCA_026898455.1 Plectranthus barbatus
TATATATATATATATATATATATATATATATATATATATATATATATATATATATTTTTGTTTATCACATCAATTACCGCTTAGTCTTTTAACCTCGTATTCGAAGTTTTACCTAATGTTGGTTGTTTTTTGACAGAGCCTCGAGGACATGAGAGATGTCTTATTCTATGTCATGAAGGGGAGAAGAGGGACTGCAGGACCCTCGAGAAGTCATCCAACCAGTTGACTCAGGATCAGGATTCTGCCTTCGACGCTTTGGCTACTGCGAATGCTGTACTCCAGTCTGCAAAATAGTTGATCGAGCAGCTCAAGTGCAAGAAATAGTTGATGGTCCAGGAGATGCTCTTCGAGAAGAAATGTTGAGACTCTGATGCTGAGCAATTTGCTAAGAAGCAGCAGGAGCTCGAAGCTGCCTTGTTCGAGGCCGAGACAACTCAGACCGCTCTACACCGAGCCCAAACGAAAGCTGAAGGTGTAAACCTTTCTAAGATGCTCTCGATGCCCCTCGGACAACTGGTCTTCGAAGATCTCGCCGCTCTTGCGATGGTTAGAGCAACGAATGCGGTGCTTGAGAAGTATCCAGACCTGGACTTGGATTTTTTGGTGCTGACTGAATCTGAGGCGGATGACTCTGAAGGGTCCGAGCATGACGGTGAGCAGCTAACTAAGAATTGCAAAGACCTAAAGGATTCGAGCTTTGATTGTGCCGAGGATGAGCACCTTGAGCGAGGTTCGTCGAAGTCACCGCTTGCCTCCTAGTTGCCTTTTTTAAACTCTTGTAGTCATTTTTGGTATCTTGAATGTTTTATGATGCCTTTTGGCTCGATGTGCCATTTGATTTGACTTTTGTTACCCGTTCTGGTATAGAATGTGTAATCGCTTTGATTTGTCATTGTTTTTACTTCACAACTTAATCGAACTCAAAGAAAAAGTACAAGATAAGTTTTTTATTCGAACATAATGAAATTGCTTAAACTGAAAAAGACTTTAAAAGAATAAGACTCAACTAACTCGGGGTACAATGGGTACTTGAGCTATCCACCAGCTAGACTAGAAGTAGAACTTCCTCAAGTACTCAACGTTCCAGGCATTCAACACAAACTTTCATGCGGGAGTGGTGATCGATAGGTGCCGTTCTTTACGACTTCTGACACAATGTATGGTCCTTCAAATGTAGGACCTAGCTTCCACGCATTGGTATCCTGGGTGTTCTGGAATACCTGTCGGAGCACCCAATCTCCAACTTGCAATGTTCTAAGTCGAACCGACTTGTTGTAGTATCGGTCGACCGCCTTTTTCCTTTGCTCCATCCTCTCAAGTGCCAAGGTCCTTCTTTCATCGAGCAACTCTAGTGACTTGACCCATTTTTCATTATTCGCTTGCTCATCAAAGTGCTCGATCCAAGGGCTGACCTGAATTGCTTCGACCGATGCTACAATCTCTGATCCATAGGTTAATGAAAATGGTGTCTCCCCCGTGGCAGTTCGAGGAGTGGTGCGGCATGACCACAAAATAGCGGGTAGCTCGTCGACCCATGCTGCCTTAAAATCCCCCACTCTTCTTTTAGGGTGTTTATTATAGTCCTTTTGGTAGATTAGGCCAACCCATTCGCTTCAGGGTACCTTGGGGTCGAGAATAGAATTTAGATCCCGAGGTTCTGGCAATACTCTTTGAACTTTTTACTCGAGAACTTCCTTCCATTGTCTGTGATGATTTCTCGGGGCAAGCCAAATCGACATACAATGTGTTTCCACAAGAAATTCACCATGTCTGAGTCCCTTATGTTTGTCAGTGGTTCGGCCTCGACCCACTTGGTGAATGAGTTGGTAGCCACCACTAGATATTTTTTTCCTCCTTTAGCCTTAGGCAGTTTTACAACAATGTCGATACCCATCGGTGGAACGGCCATGCCGATATATTGGGTGCAGCAGCTCGGCTTTCAGGTGACTTAGTCCAGCAAATCATTGGTAGCTTTCATAATTGCTCACAAACTTCTTTGAGTCCAGCTGCAGAGTGGGCTAGAAGATGCTGACATTTATGATTCGGTGCGCTAATATCCTTGGTCCAAAACGGTTTCCGCAACTCCTTGAGTGGACTTCTGTTAGAATTAGTTTGATTTTCTCCTCTTGAACGCATTTCAGCCATGGGCCCTCGTAGGATTCTTGTAAAGCTCGTCATTGACTATGGTGAACCTGGCGGCCCTTCTACTGTGACTGCCTTAATTTTATGGCTTGGCAACTCACCTCTCATGAGGTATGCTTTGATAGGATCCATCCATGATACCGAGACTAGTACTGGGCAGATGCTCGACTGAATCTTAGCATCTCCGTGTCAAGTTGCTCGCCATAGTGCTATGGTTAAGGGGACTAGTTGGGAGTTTGCAGACTCCATCGTAGCTACAAAATTGGCTAAGGTGTCAGCTTGGATATTGTGTTCTCTGGGTACGTGCTCCACTGAAATATCTTCGAATCAGGGTTTGAGTTTCTTCACGATCCTGTGGTATACTGCAATTTGGAAGTCTGGCTTGAAAGTCCTTGAGAACAAGTTGACAATGAGTTAGGAGTCTGACTCCATCTTGAGTCATCTGACTTTTAAAGAGAGTGCGAGTTGGAGTCCCGCGATTAGTGCCTCGTACTTTGCTTCATTACTGGTAGCCTATAATTTAAATTGTATGGCTCTTTCATAGTTGATTATTTTGGGCGACACAAGGTATATCCCTTCACCATCCCCCTTAGAATTACTAGAGCTGACAACGTGTAGGCTCCAAAATTCTACTATGCATTCTCGCGGGGCCACTTCAATCTCGGCCTGAAGGTGAAGTTCTAGAGGGTTCTCTGTGATGAAATCGACCAATATTTGTGATTTATTAGTAGTTCAAGGCTCGAATCACAAGCTGAAGCCCCCAGTTCGATTGCCCACTTCATCATTCTCCATGATAGATCTGGCTTTGAGAGGATGTTACGGATTGGGAAGTTTGACACCACATGATTTTGTGCGACTTGAAATATGGACGTAACTTCCTCGAGGCCATCACCATGGCCATGATTAGTTTTTCGAGCGCCAAGTACCTGGTCTCGGCATCGAACAAAATTTTGCTCACATAGTACACAGGGTGCTGCAATTTGCCTTCTTCGCAGACCAATACTCCACTGACGGCTCGATCCGAAACCTCTAGGTATAGCTCCAATGTTTCCTCAGGCGATGGTTTCGACATGATTGGAGGCGTTGAAAATATTCCTTAAATGACTTGAGAGCCTCATCACACTTTAGAGTCCATTAGAACCTCTTTTCTTTTTTCAGTAGCTCAAAGAAATGATTGGTGCAGTCAAAGTAGTGAGCTACAAATCGACTCAAGACGGCGAGTTTTTCGATCATTCTCTATACTTCCTTGGTTAAGCTTGGTGGTCCGATATCCTGAATGGCATTGATTTGATTTGGGTTGGCCTCGATTGCCCTTCTACTCACCACGTATCCGAGGAACTTGTCCGCCGTGACCCCGAACAAACACTTGGCTGGATTTAGATTCATATTGAATTTGTCCAGGATCAAGAATGTCATGGAAAAGTGGTCGAGGTGCTCGTCTAGGTTGGGTGATTTGACGAGCATGTGATCTATGTAAACCTCTATAGTTCGACCCAAGAGCGGTGTGAACATCCTATTCATGAGGCGTTGGTAAGTCAACCCTGCATTCTTTAAGCCTAATGGCATCACTTTGTAGCTGTATATCCCTTGATTAATCATGAAGGTTTTTTTTTACTTGGTCTGGCGGGTGCATCCAAATTTGAGCCAGAAAAGGCGTCCATGAAAGTCATCGACTTATGCCTGATCGTAGCGTCGACGAGTCGGTCGATATGAGGCAGGGGAAAGGTGTCCTTGGGGCATGCTTTCTTCACGTCAGTGTAGTCCACGCAACTTGGTTTTTACCATTCTTTTTATTGACCGCCACCAATTTGGCGAGCCGTTCCGGGTACTTGACCACTCTAATGAAACCCACATTTAATAGGTTCTGCACTTGCTCCGCGATGGCCATGTTTATCTCGGGGGAAAAACATCTTCTCTTTTGCCGAAAGGGTCTAAATGCCGGATCGACCTGTGGGAGACAATCGATGGGTCAATCTCAAGCATATCTGCATGTTCGATTGCGAAAGTGGCCCACTTTTCCTTAAGGAAAAAATTAACTTCTCGTGGAAAAAGGGGTTGTAGGTTCCTCCCGACATTTGTAGTTTTGGTGCTATCATTCTCATTGAGGCTGACCTCCTCAGTTGCCTCGACCTCTTCAACCGTGCCGATAGTCTGGAGAGTGGCTGCATAGCAATTCCTCAACTTGTGCTGCTCTCCTTTTATCGATCGCACCTCCTAAAGCGTGGGGAACTTGATCACTTGGTGGAAAGACGATGGGACCGCCTGCAGCTCGTGTATCCAAGGTCTGCCCATGATGGCATTGTAACACGAGTCTGCATCTACTATCTGGAATTGGACTGACAGGTTCACCCCCCTCAGAGTAAACCAGTAGGTAAACTTCCCCGACAAAGGTAAGTTGCTCGCCGTTGAACCTCACCAACTGGGTTGTTCTCAGACGCAAATTTCTTTATGATTTTCCTATGCCCAAAAAGCTTTCGTAAATATCAAATTTGAGGATGCACCATTATCCACAAGGATCCTTCTGACCCTGCAGTTGGTGATGAGCAACTCGATGACCGGTGCGTCCTCGTGAGGGTGCCGTACCCCCTCGGAATCCTCCAAAATGAATGTGATCTCTTCATGTAACAGTTGAGTTGGTCTTATTAAGTTCACATTTCTCGATTCATAGCAGTAACACTTGTAGGCATTTCGGGAGGGTCCTGCTAAAGGAGCTCCTCCTGAGATCACATGGATGGTTTTCTCGATTCTAGGCTCGTCGGGTAGTGGAACCCAGTTCGCCCTAGTGGCCAAAGGGTTCTCGCCTGCAACCCCCTTATCCTTGTTCCTCATCCAGGTATTCCCCTTGCGTGGAAAGTCTCAAAGGTGCCGTAAATGTCCTTGACCGAGGAGCATTTGGATTTCCCTAAGAAAGTCCATGCACACTATTGTCTTGTGTCCGTAGCCTTGGTGGAAGGCGCAATATGCATCTGATGTCTTTTGAGCATTGTTGCCCAATGCCTTCGAGGGCCACTTGACTTGACTTCCCAAAGCAATCATCTCCTGGACCGCCACCATGGGGCTCACCCATAGATCGTAGGGAGGAGACGCCAATCAAACTGCCTACTGGGTGCTACTCTGTCTTTGCCGGGTTTGGGGACGTATGGTTGAAAGTGGTTTGACCTGGCCTTACTGCATTTCTCAGTTACATAATATACGTCTCTGATTTCTCTAATTCACCCATCTTTCTGCTGAAAGCAAATTGTTTCTCGACCCTTGGCAGCTATTTTCGAAGCATCGCCGAAAGAAACAAATCCTGACTCATTTTTTAGTATTTTGAAAATATATATGTCACCACACATGTGGTTACTTTCATCGGTGTCCAAATACCAATCAGTTTTATCGGGGCAACTTGTTTTGGTCTCAGTTTTTAAAATGTTGGTCACCATTAGCAGTCTTTCATCTTCCTCCTCGGTAAGGAAATTAGTTGGCCCCTCCCTCTTCTTTTCAGATCTGCAATCTTTTGAAATGTGACCCAGTTTTCCACACGTGTAGCACTTTATTGAGTAACATTCCTTAGCAATATGCTCACACTCCCCGCAGTTGTAACATTCAATGTTGTTATTTGTATTTGTTTGACTTCCTCTTCCCTGAACTCTACCTCGACCTTGCCAGTTTTATTGGCTAGATTGTTTATTTTCTTGTATTCCTCTCCTTCTTCCTCCTTTGCTTCGACCTCTTCCTCTCCCTTTGGTACTCTGAGCATAGAGCACCTTTTCATCTTTGATGGTTGTCTTTGCCTGGAGAGCTTGCTCCAGGGACTTACCTTTCTTTTTCTTTCTTCTTTGTTCATGCGCCTCCAGATACTCCGCAAGCTCTTCGACATTGAGTTGACAGTTCCTTGGATTCTTCAATTGCACACACAATATTCTCAAAATCATCTATAAGTGACCTTAAGATTTTTTCAACAAATCGGCTTGATGGGAGATTCTTGCCATTTTGATTTAACTTGTTTACTATGGTCTCCACTCGAGTAATAAACTCAGGTCTCCACTCGAGTAATAAACTCAGATATGCCCTCAGATTCCTTCATTTACGTGTTTTCGAATTTGCCCCTCAAGGTTTGAAGTCGCACTTGCTTCACATGTTCATCTCCTTTATTTGCTTTCTCGAGTATATCCACACCTCTTTTGCAGATTTGGCATTAGATATCTTCTCAAAACCAAATTCATCGATAACTCGGTATAGTAAATACAAAGCCGCCTTATCTTTTGCTTGAACAGCCTTCAGTGCGTTCAACTGGGTATTTGAATACCCGTTGGTGCTCTCTGGTTCATCGTACCCATCCACGATCACATCATAGTTATCTTGGGAGCCAAAAAGAGCCTTCATCTGCACTTTCCACGAATCATAGTTGACGCCTTTTGTCAACTTGGATAGCGGGATTCCATTGGTTAGACCTGCCATGTCTCTCAAGTGTTTACTCTCAACGCACTCGACACTTCATTCTCGTAGCAAGTCGGCCTTCCCTTCTCTCTTTCACTCTCTTTTTATTTTTATTTTTTTTCTCTTTGCCTATGCCAAACTATTGGCAATCAAGAAGGCAAAAGATTGAAACTTTCCAACTCTCTGATTAATTTTCCAAACACTCCACATACATGTACAGATAATCAAGATTGCCTAATAAATGATCTATTAAAGAAATTCTGAAAAACCAAAAGACAACTCGATCACTTTGTCTTCTATTAAAGTCAACAATATTTAAGTGTATTTTATGACAGTAACCCGATCACTTTATCTTCTTCCTCTTACCTTTTTAGTGAAGCTGCGGAATGGGGATATCGATGCGCTCCTATTTTAATTTATAGCCGGTATCCAGGTACCAGTCCAGATACGGCGAGTCTTCATGCTGGATGAAGGGGGAGAAGTGGATTCAACTGCAATTGAGAATTGCAAATGATGAATGCAGTAAGAATCCAGAATATATGTCGGATCGGAAGAGTTGCAAAGTGTGTTGATATCTTCTCCCACACAGTATGCCTTCATCCATCTTCACATTGCAATTTTCTTGCTGAATTTTGTAGTCCTGGTTAACGAGTCTCTTGCTACTAGGACGAAAACAAATTCCATCACCATATATTATCATTGGGAGAGGCCATAATTAGACAATTTTCACTTGCTCTATTTCATCTTTTTCAACACATATATAGAGACCCAATAACAATCCAAGCTGGTACCTGACTTCCTGAGCAACCCAGAATTTATTATGACGTGATGACTGGCTTGGTTCCACCATTTTAAATGATTACCACAAAGGTTAACTTATAATTTATTTTATTCTTTTTTTTTTTTCATATATACATTTTAAGATCTTGAATTAATACTTGAAAACGAAATGCAAATATTCAACTTGAAGTCCTCATTGACGTCACACATAATAAAAGCCTTTGTAACATGCTTTTTAGTATAAACAGATAATTAATATCTCCACAGAAAATCTGATTTTGCCCTACTTTGTAACATGACCTTTTATTCTGTTGTAAAACTCAGCCTGGGCAGCCGAGTACTCGCTGCTTAGGCGCTGGGCGGTCCTGGCAGAGCTGAGTAACCCTTATTCGATCCTTGTGGACGGTTTTTTTATGGTCAGTAAGTACTCGGTCTGGACAGACTCGGCGTAGGGAGTACTCGGCTTGGGCGGCGAGAGTACTCGGCCTGGGCGGAGGTTGGGCGGTAATTATATAAAAAATCTAATTTCGTTCCCTCTTTTTTTTGCAAAATCACACACTCGTGTGCCTCCTCAAGACTTCAACACTAGATTTCACAAGACCACTTCCCGCCCTCGTCACGTGCCTGCGAACTCCGCTTTGTCTCGCCTCACCCTTTTGTTTACTTTTTTTTTTCTTACATTAGTCTATAGCAATATAAAGAATATACGTAAACTGAAGTTCAAATTAATTATATGTTTGTTGTGTGTTTGAATGGAAAAAAAAAAAAACTGACAACTTCAAATGTGTCCTACATTTATTTAGGATGTTTTGTACGTATTAATTATATTTTATTTTGTTAAAATGCTTGAATATTCGAAATAAGTAAAAAAAAATAATAATAAAAATATTTCAATTATCTAAAACCGCTTATTCCTGCCTAGACCGCCTAGGCAATAGGCCCCTCCGGCGCCCATAAACTGCCTAGCGAATTTTACAATATTGTTTAGGCAAAAACTTGCGTTAGGCAGACCTAAACGATTTAGGCGGGTTTTATCCTACCCAAATGGGTTCACCCATCCCAAATAGGGTATATTATATGGGTTTGGGCTTGGATTAATGGATAAAACCCGCCTAAAACTTGGGTTAATGGTTAAAACCCGCCTAAATCATTTAGGTCTGCCTAACCCAAGACCTTCCCTATTGTTTATTGTCTTTGTGCATGTGTAGCTTCGATTCTTGTAGGCCCTAAAAATCTTTTCCTCTACTCTTCTAGTTACTTGTATAATGCTCGAGTGAATGAAAGAACACCTGGAGGATTAAATATCAAAATCTCTCTTTAATAAATACAACTCCATCTTCAAAACAAACGAGGGGTAGTAGTTATCAGCTTATTTTTATTCAACATCAAAGCAAACACAATCACTTCCAAGTGCAAACTACATTATTTTTTTAATTATCATGTGCATGTGTTTGGACTTTAGAGGATTATATCTTTTAAGAGGGAGGAGCAAATTTGAACAATTAGAGTAGCCAGCATTACACTCACATGGCATCACATCACCAATTAAGGCTGCAATCACAACTAATTTCAAGTACATATTTGAGAGAGAGAGAGAGAGAATTCTTCACCAACCACAGACATAATGAAGAAGAGGAGACAGCAGCAGCTGTGGCATCTGATGTCTCTAGTCCTTGTCCAGTTAGGTCTCAATAAATTGATTACTCCCTCCGTCCCATGTAATTAGTCCCATTTAACTTTGGCACGATAACCAATGTTAGAGAGTGTAGAGGAATTAATATTTTATTGATGAGTGTAAAAAAATTTATCATTTTAAGAAATAAGACTAATAGATGAGACGGACCAAAAAAGGCAAATGAGACTAATAGAGTGGGACGGAGGGAGTACTTTATAAGATATCATCAATCCCAACAAATTTTGTTCAATTTTTAGTTTGTTTTTTTTTTCCTTCCATGTGAAGTTATTCATCAACATTCAACACAACACAGGCCTAAAATCTACTCTTATTTTGTTACTAATTGATATGCCAGCTTTGAAGATACTGCACCCACTTCTGCATAACTAAATTATTATTAATATTATATTTCCATGAGTAACTCGTTTGAATTTGAATATGTTTTATTGTAAATAAATAAATCACTACTTCTTACAAACATTAGATATACTATATGGCGATATGCTCATCTACTCATGTTGGATTCAAAACATTATAATTTCTGACATAATATTTACAGTTGAATAAAAACTTAATAATTGCGTGTCTAGATTTGATTATGGGCCAACGTTAACTAGCAAATACCATCATGCATGGATATTACTTGATTTATCCCTTTCATTTTTGACATCACACTAAAAGGCAATCACTTCTTTATTCATAATAATAGTGATATTGATATATATTCAAGTATTAATGTATTATTAATCCTATATTCCAAATGGATGGGTCCAACTTAAATAACATTCTAGTTAAATTTACATTTATGTAATATTATCAAGTCGTGTTTCGAGCTTTATTATCAAATGCTTAGATGTTTACAAAATTAATAGAGCCTTTGTTGAGTCTAAACAAAGACTATTAATTTCTAAATTTAGAACTTTTTTAAATATTTATTATTTTAATTAAAATTAAATTGATTTATTTAGAAAATATCATATTTAGTCAAATTCATGCTTTACTTACAACTATTAAAGATAATCAAAGACTTACTAAGTGTAAGTTTTATAAATTTAATAGTTTTATATTTCAAGCTACTTTAATAGACGAGCTTAAGTTCAACTCATTTAGTAAACAAACTTTAATGAATTCGAATGAATTTTTATCGAGTTTGGAACATAATAGTTCATACCCATTTATACCTTCTATTAACATTATTCTTTGTTTCGGAGAATTGTATCGGGTACAATAATATATGATATAGATTATATACTATATTAAAAGAGAATAATAATCTAATAAATGTTCCTGCCAAAATATAATTTTTTTTTATTTAATTCTTATTCTATTATAATATAAATATACAACAAATAATAATAAAGTATAACAAAACTATATTATCACTTTTTAAAAAAAAATTAAATCTCAATAATTTATTATATTTATCATTTTTTAAATAATACAAATAAAATATTTTTTATGGGTTAACATTTAAATTAAATAGAAAATAATTTATATTATATTAAATTAAATAATAAATAAAATTTTATATATGCAAAAGATTTACTAAAAATTTTAAGATATATATACAACTTTGTCAATTAATTTTTAAAATTATAAAATAAGAAATCATAAATTTGATTCGCGAATCGCACGAGTGCAGATCTAGTATTTGATGATAAAACAATAGCTCGAACAAACTCAAAGCATGGGGGAATAATTGAAATGGGGCCTCCTACAAGCTAATGCGCGTTTGGTAGAAATTGTGCCATGGCATCTATTTTTATTTTTTTCCCCAACAAACATCAATTATGTTATGTGTATTCTCTCAACTAAAGGATTCTGCAATCTTGCGACTTTTACCATTAATTTAAGTAAAGCCCCCATTAATCTTACAACTCATTGGCTGCACAAAAACAAGATAATTTAAATATAAGGTGCTGTCTCTTTTTTCATTGTTAGCTTTTAGCTAGATTGTCTCAAAGAAGGTTGTGTCGACATAAAAAAGAAGAGGAGGGAGACAATGAGATGCTGCAACTCAAAGATAGGGCATCTAGCTAGAAAGAATATGCAATGCACCCCATTTGTGCTCAACACTTTTTCTTCTAAATGGAATGAGAATGTGAACTTCTCTTTCGCTTGAAATGTATATAATTTTGTGAGGCTTAACTGTTTTTTTCTTGAGATAAAAGTACGGACTTTTATAAATTAAGCATAGTCGAGATTGGCTACATTAATCAGCCATTCGAAAAATTCATATTTTCCCAATTTGGTGATTGAGAAGCACGGCAAATTGAGCAATATAGTGAGGCTTAATTGCAGATTAAACCATCCACCAAAAAATATGAACTTTATAAAAACTATCCACCAAAAAAAATTCTTAATTTATGTGAGAAATCGCCAAACAAGAAGAAAAACATAAAGTATAGGTCAAAAGCAATAACTCATGCAGTAATGTGCTAAGTTATTGAGCAACAATAATTGAAGGTTAAAATATTGAATTGAGAGAAATGCAGTGATTAGATATAGGTAGGAGCTAGATTAGACTCAACCAATGAACCTCCACTTTGCAAATGGTGAATACAATAGTGAAAGTCAATCCCCATTCTCCAATGCAACTTTATATTATTTTTCACCTTTGATGTGTGTGTGTGTGTGAGAGAGAGTTTTTACATTCTAAAAAGATAAGTATGAAGTTGGAATAAAATATATACTCCCTCCGAACCCTCGTCCTAAATTAATAATTTCAAAGTGAAATAATACAGTAATCAATATTTGTAAATTTAGTATAATTAATATTTTATTAATAAATGTGAAAAAAATTGTTATTTTAAAAAATGAGACAGACCGAAAAAAAAAATAAGACTAATAAATTAGGACGAAAGGAATATTATATATCTGACCTTTCATGAAAAATTGTATTTCAAACTGTTTTTCTAGAATTCTATGAAATTTTTGTAACAGTGTTTGGTTTGATTGCATTGTGAGATATTTCATGAATATTTTATACAATTGAGATGTTAACGTGAACTTATCACAATTTCTCTTGCATGTTTCGTGAATCAACTACAATTATGGGCTATATAATTTGTTTTACTAGAGAAAAAAAATGCATGTTTGAAGTGACTAAATATTAAAAAATCAGATTTTGGATGATATTTTAGTTGTGTATTATTGTGAGGAGCTAGTCTATGCATGTCTGAACACAGCACAGCCCATCAGCTGACAGGTGCAGATTCTGCCCCTCTCAAAATTTATTATTCCATTAATTATGATGAGACAAATGAATATATAATTGGGAGCAGCAAGATGTAGTAGAATCTGCAATAAAATATAGTGGATAGAGAGGTGGCAAAAAAGATGCAGATATAGGGGGGCCGTATTTGGAGATTTTGGGGAGGCTCAATATTGATGCCAGCGTATCATAATATGTTGGGGACTGTGAATTTTGTGTGGTGAGAGAGAAAGAGAGAGAGAGACTCCCAATTTGCTCTAGCAAATAGCAATCACCCTAAAGAAGGGAAAAGTTTGGATCTTTCTTTGCGTTACTAGAGCATTAAATTCTCATTTGAAGCCTTTATATCTCTCTTTTATTCCTCAAGATCTGCCAATCCCAACGAAAACAGTTACCTTGCATTAACTTCTGCTGGATTATATCAGGCCCTTCTGTCTCTGAGGAGCTAAACGATGGAGGTTCAGCTGCAAAGGAGTTATCTTGAATATACTACTGCTCTATTTCGTGAGGTAACGACGTCTGCAAATGTTGTCATCATTTGTTTGATTGGGTTTTGATGGTTTCTTCTTTTTTGTTGAAGGGATTCTTGGATGGTCAGTTTGTTCAGCTGCAGCTGCTTCGAGATGAGAGCAATCCAGATTTTGTGGTGGAAGTTGTCACCCTTTTCTTTGAGGATTCTGAAAGAATTCTCAATGAACTCTCCAGAGCCTTGTCAGCACTCTCTCTCTCTCTCCCTCCCTCCCCCTCTCTCCTCTCACCTATTATATTACTTACTGCGTGTGTGCAGGGATGAGCAGAATGTGGACTTCAAGAAGATTGATGCTAATGTTCACCAACTGAAAGGTAGCAGCTCAAGGTAAGAACATGGTTTGTATGTGTGTTTTATATTCTGACTTAATCAAAGAAAAAAGGCAAACTGTGTGGGGATCTATGTTTTTTTGGGGAGCATTCAGACAAAAGATAACTTTTAAGGCTACTTGGGTGCACAGACTAATGTAAATTCATCCCTGTTTGATTATGTTATATCTATAATGTTAGATGGGATGGGATATCTTGATCTCATTTCTGAAACATGTCTGTTTGATTGTTTACTACCACAACTATCCTAGTATAATGATGTACTCCATAAAATCCTCAGTTTCCACATAATCAAGAAAAAACCTTAATAAATGATACTGCATTATTGTTTTCTTCAACAGCATTGGGGCTCAGAGAGTCAGAAATGCTTGCATTGCTTTCAGAAACTTCTGTGAAGAGCAAAATGTTGAAGCGTAAGATCAGATTTTCTTGGCCTTGTTTCCGAATCAAACATTCTTGAATTGGGGCATTGAATGATGAAGTTTGTTTTGTAAATTGTAGGTGCCTTAGATGCTTGCAGCAAGTTAAGCAAGAATACTTACTGGTCAAGGCCAAGCTCGAATCTCTACTCAGGGTGCGTATTTAATGAGAGAGCATACTTTTATGATTGAACCACATTGACTCATGGTTTTCTGTTGTTGGTTATAGTTGGAGCAGCAGATTGTGGCAGCCGGTGGAATCGTGCCACCATTGAACGATTTCTCTTGAGGCGATTAGGCATCGCAAATGTGGTGTTGTTGGTGAACAAACTTAATTGTGTGAGTTTTTTTTTTTTTGTGGTATCAATTTGCTAAGATTAAGGTTTGTGCAAGCTTTGAGGCTTCTCTACTTGTATGAAATGAAACTTGTTGTTTTGTACATGGGAATTCCTGTTTCAATAATGCATTTCTGGCCATCAATCACATCACATGTTGCTGAAATCTCACTTATTATACAATGCATTTCTTACAACATTTTTGTATAGTGTGTTTGTGTTTAGATAAGTGTAAGAAGAAACCTTAAAGAATTCATTTCATTTCTGTGTGGAACTCCATATTCTTGTCTGCTCTCCAATAACAGCAGATTGCTCTGTCGCCTAGCATTGCAGCAAGAAACATGTTATCATCATTTGAAGGAATGTTGATGACATTCCCATTTTCCACAAATCCCATCACACATCACTAGTTAGCCTCTCTTGTTCTTGGCTGAGTTTGCATTCTCACCCCAATGGGAGAAGTCAAATTCTTGTTTGATGCACTTGTCATCCAAACTATTTAAATAGGGGAGGTGTGTCCAACATTATTCGAACTCATGAGTAATTAATTATAGACAAAGCGCTTCACCATTGCATTCAGATGTTGGTACTCATTTTGCTAATTAGGGAGGGGTGAGCGTGGTTGGTTTGAAGATGAAGTACTGGCCAAATCAATAGATATATATTGAGATTTTCACAAATCTAACCAGCCAAATCATAATAGAATGATTTGATTTAGTCTTTGAAACGTAAATTATTTGACCAATAGTGCAAACAACTAATCATTAATTATAAATCGGAGAGAATAAAAAATAAGTGAGATCGCATATGCAAGAAAGAAGAAATTAGATGATAATTTATTTAGGGTTAATTCGAAAGAATATAAACCTTATGCATATATATCATTTGTATCCACTCCAATGTAACAACGCACCAGTCACAATCATGGGCGGATTTATGTATGTGGTAGGGGCTCCAACATCCCCTAACCGAATATTATTTTTTCACTTTTATAATATAGTGATCAGATTTCTTATGAGCTAGCCCCTGTCTGATAAGTTACGATGAAGAAAAAAAAAACTGAAAATAAAACAAAATAAGGTATGAGAAAACTGAGAATAAAGAAGAATCAAAATAATTTTTTTGGTTTAACTCAACTCAATAATCTAACCCGACCCACAACTATACACATCACCATCACCATGCATGATGAGGCTCTTCTCTCCATCATCTCCATCTTCACGTATATTAAGTTTTTTCTATTTTTCCGAAAATTAAATAATATTTATGAAATATATACAATATCTCAAAAAAAATATAAACTATTAGTGGGTGCATGTACAAACTATTTCCAATAAGGGTAATTCTAAATGCAACCCTCATTTTACTCTTTATAGCCCCTTATTTTTATTATAATATAATTTTTATTTAAATTAACATTTATATCCTACAGCCTTTGATTTTTTAATGAATTAATATAGCCCCTTCTTTTTTTTTTTCCAAAAAAACATAGCCCCCTTTTTCAAAAACCAATATCGGCTGCTTCATGGAAAAGAAAACGAAGTCTCCTCCATATTCTCAATCATTATTTATACAAATTGATTTTGGTTTCTAAATATCATCATCACAAACATCATCGTCCTCTTGGCTATTAGTTACAAAACTTGCCTTTCAAATTCATGGTAGACAACACCATTGTCATGTAGCTTTATTTTTTTTTTCGGAAAAAAATTCAATGAAGCTTTAAGAATTAAAAACTGTCAGCCAAAGAACGGTTGTGTACAGATTTCCAAATGATTATATATGTTTTCAGAGCGTGGGTGGATTTGGATCAATAAAAGCGACTTGTTCATCGCTATGATATTCTTTAAAAGAAAAGCTTCGACCGCATTACATTTTCAATCTCAATAAGAGCGACTTGTTCGGTTTTGTTCAACTTTATTGGATTCCTAAATGTTGGTTCATTGGTGTAATTCTTAATCTTTTCGCTCTTGATACAAATCTAGGATTTATGCAAAAATTCAGAATGCATTTTAATTTATTCATAATAAATTTGAGGGATAAAAATGTCCATTTAAAAATTATTTATATTAAAATAAGAATAAGAGACTATAAAGAGTAAAACGGGGGCTGTGTTTAGAATTACCCTTCCAATAAATAGGTCTTCATAGACTAAATGGGCTCGAGCTAGCCCTAATTTTATCCAAGCCCAAAATCTTTTGTTAGACCTGATTGAACTAAGCTAAATAAACATATAAGACTTCAAATATTTTGGCATTAAAAAATTTTAGTACAAAAAAATAAAAATAATACCAGAGGATAACATTTTAATAATCTCACAAAATAAAAATATAAAAATCGATGAATATATAAAAATTGTAATGTATTTTGATAGTTTATAAATATTTTGTATAACCAGAATATATGAAATCCTAGTTTCAAACAAAGCTTGTGTTGATCACGACTTCAGGAGACGAAAATTGCTCCATTTTATTCTGCTTTCTCTGTGTGTGTGTTCTGCAGAAAAGCATGGCCTAATGGAGGCCATTTTCATATCATTTCGGT